>RCUC01168654.1:0-75530 GCA_003697995.1 Taxidea taxus jeffersonii
GGTGGCTTCTTCCTGACATATAAAAATGTGCTCCTCTTTATATTACATTTACTCCCCCCCCCTTTCACCTCACCAAGATACTTTTTATAACTATCTTTAGTGTAATAATCAGTATTTATGTCAGAACTCTGCCTTCTCGTACATTCGCCACGATGTACATCAAAATTACAGTTTATAGTGCAGCTTTGTGTTTTCATTCAAGTCTCAAATCACCTCTTCCCTGGTTTAACCTGTTCTCCTGTGTTTTCCTCAAATGCTCCATCTGATCCTGTATTTCTTCCTTTCTCCCTCCCCTGCTCCCTTCCCCCCACCGCCCCCAGCCCCCTCCTCCCCACCTCTGCACCAGGGACCTGCCTTTACAGCTCCCTGCTCTGCTCCAGTACAGTCCCCAGGCTGGTGTTGCTTGCTCAGCCCCCTCTGTGGTTACTGTTGAGTGCTGCCCTCTGCACACTAAGTCCATCCTCTCCTATCTTTCCTCCTACAAATCAATGGCTTATTTTATGCTTACACTGAATTACTAGTTCTGCCGGGTGATTAGTTGTCATTAAAAATCGTTTTCTTGCTGTATTTTGGTAATAATTCTCCATTTATTTCTAGAATAATGAAATAAATGAGAAGCCTGATGGTATTGATACTTGTGGTCTGTCCTTTCTATAAATTTGGGGGATCTTCTTTTTATACCCGGCATTCTTGAAATTTCATGGTAATTTGAAAGTGCATGAAGATGAGGATGCGTTATCCCCGACCTTAGCTACTCAGTGTCCTTTCAGTAAGGATATTCATGACCTTCATTTTCTGGATCTGGATCTTTTCCTCACCCCCCTCCTCTCCCTCTGCCCTCCTCCGCCTCCTCCCTCTTCTCTCTTTCTCTCCTTCTCTCTCTCCCTCCTCCCATCCCCATTCTTGCCCCCTTCCCTCCTCTCTTTTTCTCTCCCTCCTTTCTCCCTCTCTCTCTATTTTATTCTCCACTCTATTCTCTCTCTTCTCACATTCTGAAACTCACCTTCATCAAATACTGAAACTTCTGCCTTAACTCTATAAGTGTTTTAGCTTTTCTCTAATATTCCCCCCCCTCCTTTTTAAAAAGATTTTATTTATTTGTCAGAGAGAGAGAGCACGAACAAGTAGGCAGAGTGGCAGGCAGAGGCAGAGAGAGAAGCAGGCGCCCCGCTGAGCAAGGAGCCCAATGTGGGACTCGATCCCAGGACCCTAGGATCATGACCTGAGCTGAAGGCAGCGGCTTAACGCACTGAGCCACCCAGGTGTCCCTTTCCTTTCCTTTTAGCTTTATTTTCCAGCAGATTTCCTAAACTTTATCTTTAGAACCTTTCATTGAATGTTTTATTTTGATCTTATTTTTAATTTATGAGAAGTATTTATTAGTGTTCCCTTCTCAACGGTATCCTGTTCCTACAGAATGAGTATATCTTCTAGTATCTCCTTGAGGACACAAAGAAGATTTTAAAAATATTTCTTCTGTGTGAATTATATCTTTTTTGCCAGGTTTATTTTTCCTTTTGGTTTCTTTGAATTTCATGCTGGAGCCATTCTTAAAATGCCTGGTGTTCCTTGTTTTATTATTTATATTCAGGAGAGGTCCATACAATGCTGATTGGAAGCTCTGGTGGCCAGTGGTCTTGTTGACTTGTTGGCCAGTGAGTTTCATGTTAGGACAACAGAACAGAACACTGAACATTGACTTGGGGACCCTCAGAATTCAGTACGTGAGGTTTCCCTCCTTGGCTGTCCAGTCTCTCTGAGAAGAAATTGTTGATTTTGCGCCCGCAGCTTGACTACTAGGTTTCACAAGGAGTGAAGGAAGAAGTCTGGAGGTCCATGGGACCACACACTCAGCAGACTCACAGAACCAATCTGTGTGTTTTCAGAGTCATGGCCAACAGCCATGTTTAACATCTCCAGGCTGTGGAAGCAATTGGACCCCCTTTGCCCCCATCCCCCTATGGATTTTAGCTTCAAATTCTTCTACTCTGCTGAGTCCATTAGCAGTCATCCATTCACTGTGCTTCTCCCCAAATAGGTAGAAGTCTCTCCCACTGATATCTCCTATTCCCCTCTCTTTGCCCTTGTGGTTTTATACATTTGATTATGATTTCACATTTCTTTTAGTGGAGCCTGGAGAAGGAGGAAAGGTAAAAACAGTCAGTCTGGCATCTTTAGGTAAGGTTGCTTACCTTTTAGCTGTGTCAAAAATTTTTGGATGTAGTTAAATTTGTCAGTTTAATGTAAAATATTTCTCCCAGAAGACTCACTAATTATCCCAACAGTATTTACTGATAGTCTTTCATTTCCCTGTAAATTTTAAGTATTGATTGTATCCTGTACTAAAGGACTGAAGTCCTGTGTGTATATTGATCTCCTCCTCAACTTTCTACTCTATTTTTTTTTCTGTATTAAACATGTATAGTAATTATTCTGTCTTCCTAATACATTTTGGTATCTGGTAAGGCATATCTCCTCTTAGTTCTTGTTGTACAGAATTAGCCTTACTATTCTTTTTTTTTTTTAAGATTCATTTATTTATTTGAGAGAGAGAGGGCACAAGCACAGGGAGGGGTAGAGGGAGAGGGAGGAGAGAAAGTCTTGGGCAGATTCTGCGCTGAGTGCAGAGCCCAATGCAGGACTCGACTTTATGACCCTGAGATCGTGACCTGAGCCAAAATCAGGAGCTCAACCAACTGCACCACCCAGGTGCCCCATCTTTACTCTTCTTGAAGCCTCTTCTTCTTCTTCTTCTTTTTTTTTAAGATTTTATTTATTTATTTGACAGGCAGAGAACACAATTAGGCAGAGAGGCAGGCAGAGAGAGAAGAAGGGAAGCAGGCTCCCCACTGAGCAGAAAGCCTGATGCGGGGCTCAATCCCAGGACCTTGGGATCATTTCCTGAGCTGAAGGCAGAGGCTTTAACCCACTGAGCCACCCAGGTACCCTGAAGCCTCTTCTTAAATATAAATTTCAGAATTTAAAGTTTGTCACATTGTATAAAAATTGTGTGTTGCCCTTTTGATTGTGATTAACTTGTATACTGTATTATGGAGAATTTTTCACCAGTGAATGTTTTCATTCACCAACGCAGTATCTCTGTCCCTTTATTCAGATCTGTATGTCTTTCAGTAATATGTTACAGCTTTCTTCATTGGCTTCATATTTCTGTAATGGTTTCATCAAGTGGAGCCATTAGCCACCCATGCCAATTTTCCAACAGCTATTTTGACTTTGAAGTTAGTCTATATGAAGTTAGTCTATGTGATATTGCCATTATTTTAGACTGTGTCTTACATTGTTGACTAGTGGGGTGGATATTCTAGATGGGGTAACTTTAGGCTTGAGGTCCTAGCTGATGAAGCTTTTGCCCTTGTGTAGTGCTGGCTGCCAAAGCCTCTGGGATAAGGAACATAAATTCTAAAGATTTTATTTATTTATTTGTTAGAGAGAGAGCGCGAGCACAGGCAGACAGAGTGGCAGGCAGAGGGAGAGGGAGAAGCAGGCTCCCCGCCGAGCAAGGAGCCCGATGTGGGACTCGATCCCAGGACGCTGGGATCATGACCTGAGCTGAAGGCAGCTGCTTAACCAACTGAGCCACCCAGGCGTCCCAAGGAACACAAATTCTAAATCCAAAGAATCCCAACTTCCTTCACTACACAAGCAGGTGTCTCTCACCCCTGGACAAGGCTCTGATTCAGTCCACCTGCCAGCAGTGGGTGGTTGTGAGCTTGTGCACCTGAGCTTGTGCCTGGTTGTATTCACTTGTTCCCATTTTGCAGCAATATTTTGGTTTTCAGAGAGACAATGAGACCTACCCAAGCAAGATGTGCAGACTACCATGTCCTGATACTCTGTGAACCCACTCGATGTTCTGCAGGTTAATAAAACTATCATCACCATGTGCCATTCCAGTTTGACCCCAATGGGCCCAATTTTTTCGGCATCTGTTGAGCCCAAGTATGGCCTGTCTTACACGACCCAACTCTCCACTGTCCACTTGGCCTTCGTGGACTTTTGGCAGTTATCTAGGAGCTGGTATGAGTATGTACCAGGTGGCCAGCGATGATGCCAGCCAAACTTGGGCCTAACAGACTGCTTATTCTTTGTTCTTTCCACTTACATGCTCCAAACGTTGGCCACAGAATGGCAAATTACCCCCAATAGCCATCAACTAATACTGTTGGTGAACCAAGCTGTGGCTTATAATTATTTGGAAAGGATCTCAAAACTAGAGCCCATTGAGCCCCAGATGGAGACTGTTCATCCAAAGACACTGAGGAGTCATCAATCTTTGTGCTCTGCTGGCCTTGTTCAAGAACCCAGCTCTCCACCTGGATCTTTCCAGTTGGCCTGTTCCTAACTACTGGGTTGCATTCGACGGAGACACTCTCCAGCTCCTTTTATGAGATGGCTGCTCTGACATACCTGAGACGTAATTACACACTCTATGAGGAGAGCCATAAAAATGCCCGTTGGTAGTTAGGGTGAGCGCCAGTGATGCTCAGTACTAATAACAATAAGTGACGAAGATGATGATAATAATAATGTTGAGGGCTTACTCTGTCCCCGGTACTATTCTAACTCGTGTAGTCCTCACAACTATCCTATGAAGTAGGTTTTAGCATTATTCCCACTTTACAGATCGTAAAACTGAGGCACGGGAAGGTTAAGAAATTTGCCAAAGGTAACACAGCAGATAAGGACCAGAGGTGCCATTTAAGCTCAAGCCAGCTTATCCTGTGTCTGTGACACCAAATACTTCAGTGCCTCCAGATTTAACTCAAATTGGGACTATCAGATAATAGTTTTAGGAAGATACCAAGTCCAGAACACAGTGTTATGAGGCCCAGTGTCAGCCTTGAGTAGCTGCAGCCAGTGCACCAAATTTCAGTGGACCTCACACGTGCAGCTCATGTCATCGCCTTTCAGTGATCACTTAGTGCTGCATGTGCTCGGTTCCCCACACAGTCAGTCCGTCTTCTTCCGGGTCACCCGAGATGTAGGACCCAATAGAATCCATAAGCGTGGGGTTAGGATTTTGCCCAAATCCTAATAGTTCTGTCGGGCGTTAGACTTCTTGCTTGGCTTTGAGGACTGTTGGGGCTAGTCCCTTAGCCTTCAGTATTCGGTATTGTTCCGTGACTGTGTGTCCCTCCTGTGCTATTCCCAGGGCAGGACTGACAACCATTCGACTCAGAGGGCATCTATGGTACTTGAAGGCCTCCAAAATTCATTTCTTTTAAAATCAGAAGATGGGGCACCTGGGTGGCTCAGTGGGTTAAAACTTCTGCCTTCGGCTCAGGTCATGATCTCAGGGTCCTGGGATGGAGCCCCGAATCAGGCTCTCTGCTCAGCAGGGAGCCTGCTTCCTCCTCTCTCTCTCTCTCTGCCTACTTGTGATCTGTCAAATAAATAAAATCTTAAAAACACACACACACAACTAAATAAATAAATAAAATCAGAAGAGAGGGGCGCCTGGGTGGCTCAGTGGGTTAAGACTCTGCCTTCAGCTCAGGTCATGATCTCAGGGTCCTGGGATCAAGCCCGCATTGGGCTCTGCTCAGTGGGGAGCCTGCTTCCCCCTCTCTCTCTGTCTGTCTCTCTGCCTACTTGTGATCTCTCTCACTCTCTCTCTCTGCAAATAAATACAAATAAAATCCTAAAAAATAAAAATAAAATCGGAAGAGAAACATGAACATCATAAAAATGAATATGTAATCATGAATCCAGCCTGGGTTATATTCATCTGCATACCAACACGATCACAGAATAGAATTGTTGACATTTATGGAGAGGAAGACACCTACGAAGGCCAGAATGGGGCCCCCAGGAGCCGGAACGTGGCCCTGCCCGTGTGTATTAGTTATTTTTGCTGCCTCACACCCTCCAACCTGGCAGCCTCAAATGGCAAACCTTTATTATTTCGTGTGGTTTCTGGGGTCAGGAGTCAGGGAGCGGCTTAGCTAGGTTCTGGCTGAGGCTTCCTCTTAAGGTTGCCATCACTGAGGGCTGCACGGGGGAAGATCTGCCTCTTGGCTCAGTCCTAGTTTGTTGACAGCTCTCTCTTCCTCGCTGGCCGTGAGGTACCTCAGCTCCTCACTGCTCTGCCTCTTCATAAGCTTTTGGGGTGTCCTCACAGAGTGGCGGGTGGCTTCCCTTGGAATGAGTGCTCACAGGGAGAGAGAGAGCGAGCGAGGCACCATGACAAAAGCCACAGTCTGTATTTTTGTTTGTTTGTTGTTGTTGTTTTCGCTTAACCCAGCAAAGCATATTACGCACATCTGCTACCCGTCTACCCTGGGTGGGCGAGGAGGTCTGCTCATCACGGTTACCCAGAGACCTGGGCTGATGAACGTTCCATCTGGACACAACGCTTCCAGAAGTGCCGAGCCAAGGAATAGAAAATATGTCGAACCGCATGCCGGCGTTTAAACAGTTATTGTTTTTTATGATTTGAAAGAATGAGAGACTCACAGGAAGTCGCAGAAACAGTACTGAATTTTTAATTGTCCACTTAGAAAACAAGCATCTCTTCCAAAGAAAAGAAGTGCTTCTGAGACCCTGAACTTGGAACTCTGTTTTGAAAATCCCCGTTAGGGATGCCTGGGTGGCTCAGTTGGTTAAGCGGCTGCCTTCGGCTCAGGTCACGATCCCAGCGTCCTGGGATCGAGTCCCACATCGGGCTCCTTGCTCGGCAGGGACTCTGCCTCTGCCTGCCTCTCTGCCTGTGCTCGCTCTCTCTCTCTAATAAATAAATAAATAAAAATCTTAAAAAAAAAAAAATCTTTGAAAATCCCCATTAGCTCGAGCACCCGGTCCGGTTCCAAGGACTCTCCTCTTCACACTGAAGCTGGGGTTCTGATCTGAAAAGAGTAGGATGATTGCCTCACAAACATGAAAACAGAAACTCTACTTGAAAGTGATCAGGTAACACACATGTGGTTGCACTGAAAAGAATGGGGCGGACACGGCTGACTGGAGATCCCTCTGGGAGTTGATGTGCGTGGGTGGGCGGGGGCAGGGACAGGAATAAAGAGGAACTTTAAGATTTGACTTTTTATTTGTCTATATAGTTTGTTATGTGAGGATGTATTCATGTATATATAATAATAATAGTCAGGAAGTCTTTTATTTTTTTATTTATAATCTACTTCCCTTCCCCCCCGCCTTTTTAAAAAAATATTTTATTTATTTGACAGAGAGAGACACAGCGAGAGAGGGAACACAAGCAGGGGGAGCAGGAGAGGGAGAAGCAGGCTTCCTGTGGAGCAGGGAGCCCCATGTGGGACTTGATCCCAGAACCCTGGGATCATGACCCTATCAAAGGCAGACGCTTAACAACTGAGCCACCCAGGTATCCCCCCGCCCTTTTTAAAATCATTCATTATACAGGTAGAACTGCATTCAGTAAATAGTTCTCAGGTTCATTCTTATTCCTTCCCCCCACAAACAAAAATCAGCTATGTTCCAATTTCTGCCTGCAGGTGGTCTCCAATCACGAGTCCAGTAGGGGTGCGAGGGGCTCTGAGTGCCTCACTTCAGCTTCTCCTACTTTACTACTATTGGAGCTCCAGGTGTCAGAGATTGGTCCAGGACCCAAACTTCAGAGATTCTCTCTTCGCCAGACCACCATGGCTGGGTGGTTCTGAGAAACCAGTCAACCATGTCTGAGGGCACTTGGCCCTCAGCTCAGGTTTAAGAAACTGCTGGGCAAAGCCAATTGGTAGTCACGGAAAGTCTGGGTGAATTCCCCCAACACACTCCTTCAGGGAAACAGAGGCTTTCCTGTCTGTCCCACCAGAGTGCCTGAATAGTCTTCATCGGATTCTCCCTCCAGCTTCCCAAGGCTCAGCACAGGCCATTTCCTTGCATCTGTCCTTTCCGTGTCCAGTGTGTGTGGATGCCATTCCTCTCTTTTCACCATCAGCACTTGTCAGATGACTATGTAAGTTGTCTTTTCCAAGAATCAGCTTGGTTTTTCTGTGTTGCCATCCTTGTTCATTTTCTTTGTTGTTATTTTTATCGTTACTATTTTCTTCTGTTTTCTTCAAGTTCAGTGTACCCTTTCTCTTTTTTGAACCTTTCACTGAATGCTTAGCTTATTTATGTTCAATATGTCTTCTATTCTAATGCATTTTAATTTGAGGCTATACATTTCCCCCCAGTTTTTTATCTGTATCCTCATGTTGTGATTGGAAGCACTTTGAATATTTCTCAGTACTATTTTGTATTTTGTATTTTATTTCCTTTGAACCCATAAGTTACTCGGAAGTAATTTTGATTTCTGTCTGTTTTGAGTTTCTTTTTCTTTCTGTTTTTGATTTCTACTTTATTTTACATTGAGATTAAAGAACATGACAGGTGTGACTTTGACTCAGCAAGTATCTAATATTGTCTTATTGCCTGCTCATAGTCCATTTTTAAATGTGTTTTAGGATCTATGAATCCCATAAATTGTACATGTGTGTGTTCTATATCCTTCCCAATATTTGGTAAGCTGCATAAAAAATTTGCAGGGAGATAGCTGTGTTTAAAGTCTCTCACATCAATGTTATGGATTTGTCAATTTCTCCTTATAATTTTTAATTTTTTTTTACATTTGAGATTATTTTAGTAGGTATGCAAAAACACATAATTATTATACATTCTTAAGGGATTATTCCATTTATTATTATATATTCTCTCTTAATCCCTATAGTGCTTGTTATGGACTGAGCTCAGCCCTCCATCCCCAAGATTCATATATTAAAATCCTAACCCCATTCTAGTACCTCAAACTGTAACTGTATTTGGAGATAGAGCCTATAAAGAGGTAATTAAAGTAAAATGAGGTCATGCGGGTGGGCCTTAATCCAGCATGGCAGGTGTCTTTATGAAAAGAAGAGATTAAGGCACAGACATTTACATATACAAAGGAAAGACCAAGTGAAGACACAGAAGATAGCCATCTGCAAACCAAGGAGAGAGGGCTCAGAAAAAAAAGACAAGTTGCCAAAAACTTGATTTTAGACTTGTAATCTCCAGAACTATGAGAAAATAAGTATCTGTTGAGTCACCCGGTCCATGGTATTTGATTATGAAAGCCCTAGCTGACTAATACAATGTTTTTTATCTTTTATTAATAATGCTATGCCAGTTTCCTATTTGTTATTATTTGTCAGGTACATCATAAAGATTGGTAAAAAGGAACAAATGTGTGGTTATTTATAGATGCCATGATTTTCCTGATAGAAAATCCTATGGAATCTTACAAAAATTCCTAGAATAAGTGAATTTAGCAAGATCTCAAGAAACAGAGTTAATATATAAAAATCAATTGTAGTTGTATATACTAGCAACAAGCAATTGGAAAATGAAATTTGGAAAGAAAAAAAAAAACAGCTGGAGTTGAAAAAACAGACCACTGAATAATCAAGTTAGGAGTCATGTGATAAGACTGATAGAGAAAGAGTTAAAATAGGTCAGGGAAGTGGTCCCAGGATCTAGCTCTGGGTATTCCAGCGTTTACATGGGAAACTGAAGAAGAGGGGATCAGCAAAGGATACTGAGCAGGTGTTCCTGCTTAGATGGAGGAACCAGAGGACATGGTACCTCAGAAACTGAGAGACGTCCTGTGGCCAACTGAATCAGTTCCTGCTGAGTGTTCAGGAGTGATAAAGACAGAGAAATGACCATTGTTATTGGCAACACGGATGTCTTTGTAATGCTGACTGAAGACCAATTAATTTGGGTTCTGGAGAGAATAGGACATAAGGAAATAAAGACAGCTACTGTAGGCAACTCTTTCAGAATGTTTGTTGTCAAATGGAGGACAGGTATGGATTAGTAGCCGAAAGGAGATTGTGAAATCAAGGGAAGTTTTTTCTTTTTTTTTCTCTTTTCTTTGTCACTCCTCCCCACTTTTTATTTCTTTCTTTCAAGTTTTTGAGGCTTTTCATAGGCATAAAGAATAATCCAGTGGAGAGGGAGAAACTGATTACAGGAAGTAAGGGGGTGGTAATTGCAGAAGTGAAGTCCTTAGGGCACCTGGGTGGCTCAGTGGGTTAAGCATCTGCCTTCAGCTCAGGTTATGATCCCAGCATCCTGGGACCGAGCCCCACATCAGCTCCCTGTTCAGCGGAGATCCTGCTTCTCCCTCTCCCTCCGCCTCCTGCTCTGCCTACTTGTGATCTCTGTCTCTCTGTCCAATAAATAAATAAATAAATCTTTTAAAAAAAAAGGAAAGTGAAGTCCTTAGGAAGAAGATAGGGCCCAAACAAGGGGGCTGACCTTTCATAGAAACAGGTTCACATCACCCATTCTGCAGGAAGGAAAGCAAAATGTCTAGGTTCAGATGCAGTTAGCTTGGTCTCTCTGATGACAGGAAGTTGAAGAAGCCTACTGTAAGATGGTTTCTGTTTTTGCCATTAAATGAGAGAAAAGATCATTAGCTGGCAGTGATGGGGAGAAGGGTAGAGTAAATGAGACTAGAGGAGAAAGAGAAGATGTAAAATGTGAAATAGTATTTGGGAAGGGAGGGAAGTAAACACACTAGGAAGATATGGTCAAATTGTTGAGGAATACTGAGGATCTGTTTGAAATGTATGATCATGGAATTAAAGTGAGACCAGTCAACAACCAGCTGCTTTGCTGCGGGCATGAAGCAGTTGGATCGTTTGGCTTAACTAGAGGTGGCATTCTGATGGGCAAGTAGGACACCAGGGGAAAAAATGCAGGGAGTTAAAAGTAAGGAAATTAACTATCATGACATGGAATCCAAGCTGTGTAAGAAGGAGAGTATAGTCAGAAAAAGAAAGATGGTGAATGTCAAGTGTCAATGGATTGGAGGTTTTAATGAGGTCAAATTGATGCTTAAATAGGAGTGTTAGAGCTGGTGAGCCTTAGGTGTATGGCAGTACTCATCAGTGAGAGGCTGGAGATTATTATATCAGAGGTGACACAGATACTGGTGGTGACAAGCTCAACTGCATGATCTTGGAAAGAGTGACAAAGGTGAGGGTGCCTGGGTGGCTCAGTCAGTTGAACATCTGCCTTGTGGTTTGGGGTGTAGTCCTGGGTCCTGGGATTGAGTCCCAGATAGGGCTCCCTGCTCAGGGGAGCCTGCTTCTTCCTCTGCCTCTCTGTGTCTCTCATGAATAAGTAAATAAAATCTTTAAAGAAAAAAAATAAAGTCTGCCGAAGGTGAGGTGGGAGAAAATGTCACAGGAGATATGCCCACCGTTACACCCTTGTCTCTGTGCTGCAAACTCACCTTCTGTGCTCTCCCTTGTGATACCAGGGCCGCAACTTTGCAGCTCACTTGTGCTTTGCCAAATGGAGCCAAATGGCTCCCTGTTACACTATGCCGATGGGAGCATGTGGAGCAAGACTGCAGGGCTGGGGAAGGAAGAAGGGGCTTGCTCCTTCCTGCTTCCCATTTCTATCACTGTTACTCCAGCCATGTTTCTTCACCTAGGCAGCAGTTCCTTCCTGTAGCAGCCCAAAGAGTCCAGTTCGTGGTTTCCCACCACGTGTAGAACAGTCTTACGGAGCCCATCTCAGAGACACCAGCACCAGCAGAGCACGCTGCCCTTCAGAGGTCTGCCTGTCGGCTCCACTGGCCCTCTTCTTAGTGTCTAATTTTTGCTAATCCTGGCCTCCTCCCTGCTCCCCACCCAGCCCTAGGATGGTAGCTGCTGACTACAGTAGTACCTTAGTGTTCTCTGTTTACCCTTTCAGTTACCTTGTTGAGAATTTTATACCTAGCTAACAAGTCTTCATATTAAATTCTCTCTGTGCAAATAACTGACATGATTCTTGTTTCCTAACTGGACTCTGATTGACACAGAATGTGAGGAAGTCCAGAAAGAAGCAGGATGCCCAGATGTCAAAGTCAACAAGAATGATGCTGGGAGTAAGGGTGAAAAGTAAGACCATGATTCAAGGGGGAAAGTTACCACGAATGTGACAAATTGAACACTGCAAGAAGGGGGACATTAGGTGCTAAAGTCTGATGGATTTGGGGTACTTAAATATTTAACTTGTCATCTTCCCATCCACAATTAAGGCTCAAAAGTGACTATACTTAAAAATCCACTAAGTTCTTTCTATGGGTGTACTTAATCTCATCTTCTCCTTTCACCTGGTAAGAATTGTTAAGTCAACTTCAACTGTGCAGGTTGGCATTTCTCAAAATATGGTCTGGAGATTATCCACACAGATATTTACTAGAATGCTTGTTAAATGTGCAGTTTCCAGCAGACAGACCCAGAACTGAGGGCTTTCCAGAGTACCATGATTTCCATAAAACCAGGACAGTCCTGGGCAAATTGGGATAGTTGGTCATCCTAATGTTGGACCTACTGAATCCACATCTTTTTTTTTTTTTTAAAGATTTTATTTATTTATTAGAGAAATAGCACAAGTAGGCAGGATAACGGGCAGAGGGAGGGGGTGTAGCAGGCTCTCCGCTGAGCAGGGAGCCTGATGTGGGGCTCCATCCCAGGACGCTGGGATCATGACCTGAGCCGAAAGCAGATGCTTAACCAAAAAGCAGATGCTTAACTGACTGAGCCACCCAGGTGCCCCTACTGAATCCACACCTTAAAGGGAAGGGCAGATATCTGCAGTTTGAACAAGCACCTCAGCTACTTCTTGGGCATGCTAACATGAGAACCACTACTCTAGGTATCCCAGGGCTTGACATACACATGGACCTCTTTTTGTCCAGGCTTCATGCTGCCTCCTTATTGGGAAGCATTCCTTGATTGAAGTAGAATGTTTCAGTGACTTGTCCTGGCACATTGTAGAAATCCTAGCAATTTCTCCGGCTGCTGATAATGAGATCTTAGCCTAAAAAGTGAATCACACTTTCTTTTCTTTCTTCCCTTGGTCTGTAGGACAGGATGCACCACCAATACTTTCTCATGGGAGTGTAGCCTGGCCAAGTGTAGTTAAGGGCTTCTGTGTCAGGGTACGGCTGGCACATAGCCAGTGTATCAGGTAGCTCGGGCTGACAAAACAAAATACCATAGACTGGGTGGCTTAAGCAACAGAAATTTATTTTCTCAGAATTTTAGAGGTTGGGAAGTATGAAACCAAGGTGCCAGCTGATTCAGTGTCTGCTAAGGGCTCTCCTGGCTTGTAGACAGCTGCCTTTTTCCCATGTGCACACATGGCAGGGAGAATGAGAGGGAGAAATGTCTTCCTCTTTTTTTTTTTTTAAATTTTTATTTATCTATTTATTTATTTCACAGAGAGATCACAATTAGGCAGAGGCAAAGAGAGAGAGAAGGGAAAGCAAGCTCCCTGCTGAGCAGAGAGCCCACCATGGGGCTCGGTCCCAGGACCCTGGGATCATGACCTGAGCCGAAGGCAGAGGCTTAACCCACTGAGCTACCCAGGCGCCCCTATCTTCCTCTTTTTATAAAGCCTGTAGTCCTATGGGGTTAGGGCCCCACTCTTAACGACATCATTCAACCTTAATTACCTGCTAAAGATCTTACATTTGGGTCACATTGAAGGTTAGGGCTTCAACATGTAAATATGGAGGGGGGTACAATGAAGTCCATAACATCCAACAAAACAAAAAATGTATCATTTTGCAGCTGCCCCACATGATGCTGTCATGGTGAAAAATATAACGTGTGTGCTCATTAATCCCCACAAGAAATGCTAAACTTTTCCTCTTTTTGTTTTTTTAACAACCACATCTGTTGACTACTATCTGACATTTTGAATAATGTGCATGGGCCAGATGTTCTAGTCATGAAGAAGAGGGAGAGGGTACGAAGAAAGGGATGCAGAGGAATGTTGCTGTTTGCCAGAACCTACAGCAAAACCGATAAAAACTTAGAAAATCCAGACATTTAAAATGGTTCTTTTACTCTCATTCAATATTGTACTGGGAGATCTAGCCACTGCAGTAAAGCAAGGAAAAGAAATAGAAGGCATGTCATTTAGAAAGAAGGCAATAAAACTGTCTCTATTTGCAAGCAACATGACTGTCTATATAGAAAATCTCTAAGAATTTCCCCAAACCTCCTAGGAGGGATAAGCAACTTCAGCAGGGTCACAGGATAAAAGAACAAAATGGATTACATTTCTATATAGTAACAGTGAACATATAGAGGCTGAAGTTAAAAACCACTTATAGTGCCATTGTAAAACTACTATTTAAGTTGTTCCAAAGAAAATGAATATTTAGGTATGCACTTAGACACATATGTATCATCTATATGCTGAAAATTACAAAATGCTGATGGAAGAAATGAAAAGAGACATAAATAAATGGAGAGACATAACTTGATCATGGATTGGAAGAATAAACAAAGGCATCAGTTCTCCCCCAATTAAACGATAGGCTTAATGCATTGCCTATCAAAATTCCAGCAATCTTTATGTAGCCTATAGGCAAGCTCATTCTTAAATTTATATAGAAAAGCACAGGCCTGAGAGTAGCTAAAATAATCTTTTTTTTTTTAAGATTTTATTTATTTATTTGACAGACAGAGATCACAAGTAGGCAGAGAGGCAGGCAGAGAGAGAGGAAGGGAAGCAGGCTCCCCGCTGAGCAGAGAGCCCAACAAGGGGCTTGATCCCAGGACCCTGGGATCATGACCTGAGCTGAAGGCAGAGGCTTTAACCCACTGAGCCACCCAGGTGCCCCTAGCTAAAATAATCTTTACAAAGATGAATAAAGTGGGACGAATTACTCCATCTGATACTAAAGTCTTAACTATCCAGCTGTAGTAATGAAGACAATGTGAAATGGGCTGAGAGCCATCAATGGAACAAAATTGAGAACCCAATCGTAGGCCCACACGACCATGCTCAACTGACTTTCAACAAAAGTGCACAAGTTAGAGAATGCAAAAGGGACAGGATTTTCATCAGATGGTGCTGGAAGCAACTGGATATAGGGGGAAAATATGAACCTTGACCTAAATCTCACCCTTATTAAAAAAAGGAACACAAAATGGATCATAGACCTAAATATAAAATGTAAAACTCTGACCATTTCTGGAAAAAAAAAAAGTGGTAAATTGAATTGCATCAAAACTAAAAATTTTGGGGGCTCCTGGGTGACTCAGTGGGTTAATCTCTATGAGGTCCCCTGTGAAGAGGATGAAAGGACAAACTACAGACTGGCAGAAAATAATTGCAAACCACATATCTGACAGAGGTCTCCTATCGAGAACACAAGAAAAATTCTCAAAATCCAACAATAAAGAAACAGTCCAATTAGAAAATGGGCAAAAAGAGAAAAGACAGACATTTTATCAAAGAGGAAATACGGATGGTAAATAAGCATATGAAAAGAGGTTCTACATTATTAGCCATCAGGGAAATGCAAATTAAAACCCCCTGAGCTGTCAGTACACACTGCTCAGAATGGTTAAAATAAAAAAGAGTAACAACACCACATAGGGGAGAGGGTGCATCTGGAGAGGGTCCTGGACGCAGGAGAGGAGATGGGATCACTCACAAGTTGCTGGTGGGACTGTGAAATGGTACAGCCAGTCTGGGAACAGTCAGCAGTTTCATCTCCAACTAACTGACAACTAGCATGTGACTGGGTAGGTTTGCTCTTGGGCATCTGTTCCAGAGAAATGAAGACTCCCCTCACACGAATGTTCATAGCAGTCTTACCTGCAACATCCCCAAACTAGAATCAACCCAGGTGTCTTTCCACAGGTGATGGTTAAAACCTGTGGTATATATACATATCATGGAATACTAAGCAAGAAATAGGAGTGAGCAATTTTTTTGTTCAGATTTTATTCATGTAATTGACAGAGCGTGCACGAGAGCACAAGCAGGGGGAATGCCAGGCAGAGGGAGAAGCAGGCTCCCTGCTGACCAAGGAGCCCGATGCGGGACTCCATCCCAAGATCCTGGGATCATGACCTGAGCTGAAGGCAGCAGCTTAATGGACTGAGCCACCTAGGTGCCCACCGGAAGTGAACTATTTGATCGATACAACTACTTGGATGAATCTCTAGAGAATTATGCTCAGTTTAAAAAGACAATTCCAAAAGGTCACATACTGTTCCCTAAGAAGTTATGTAACATTTTTAAAGAAGTAGGATCCACACCCAACATGGGGTTCAAACTCACAACCTTGAGATCAAGAGTTGCACCTGCCACTGACTGAGCCAGCCAGGCCCCCCTAACATTTTTGAAATTATAAAATGTTATAAATTGACAACAGATCCCTGGTTACCAGGGGGCAATTTAAGGAGGGGAGTGGGTCAGTAAAAAGGAAGTGGACATAGTTATAAAAGGGCAACAGGAAGGATCCTTGTGAGGTTGGAATGTTCAGTATCTTGACTCTTGGGGTATAGGCACAAAGTTACATATATGATACAAATGTATGGAACTAATACACACATGCACACACACTTGCAGGTCAAATAAGGAAAATCTAAATTGGAATGGTAAATTGTATCAGTGTCAATATCCTGGATGAGACTATACCGTAATTTCCCAGAGTGTCACTATTGGGGGAAACCGGGCAAAATGCACTCAGAATTTTGTCCCATTGCTTGTAACTGCCTGAGAATCTACCATGATCTCAAAAAAATTGCAACTAAAAATGATCCTTTTAGAGGTGTATTTCATCACTGTGTGGGTCCCTGGAGAGAAAGAAACAATCTACTTTTTAAAAAATGAAGAAACAATCTGCTTAAAGATGGGCTGTTTGCCACAAGACCACAACTATGTCTCTATGTCTTTATTTGAAGCTCTCAGGGATGCAGGGGAACTTCTAAAGCTTAGGGGTCTACAATGAGGATCAAATACCCGCTGAAATGTGATGTGACCAGCGAAGGTGTGCAGATGCTGAAGCAGAAGCTGTCAGCCGAACCATTTTTTTTTAAAGATTTTATTTATTTATTTGACAGACAGAGATCACAAGTAGGCAGAGAGGCAGGCAGAGAGAGAGAGGAGGAAAGCAGACTCCCTGCTGAGCAGAGAGCCCTATGCGGGGCTGCATCTCAGGACCCTGGGATCATGACTTTAGCCGAAGGCAGAGGCTTTAACCCACTGAGCCACCCTGGCGTCCCAGCCCAACCATTTTTGTTCATCTCCAAGGTTTTGGTTAAATGATTTCGTGAGGATTAAAGGTACGTAAACACTTTTAAGCAGTTACAGTTTTACCCAGAAGTTAATAAACTTCAGAAACTGCTGATTTTAGGTGTGGCTTTTGCCTAATCTATTTCAGTAGTTTAGTTTGCTTTTTTTTTTTTTTAAGGAAGAGCAGAAAGCAAATGTTAAATTTATGAGGTCAAATAAATGGTTTGCTTGCCTCGCTTTTTCTTTCAGCATTGTGGGTGAATTCCCTTTTGGTTGTAATATAGGCACTGCTTTATTTACCTTCTCTCAAAACATGTTCTTTAGGCTATGACTATTATCCTAAGCACTAATCATCCATGGAGCATGAGAAATTTGTGAAAAAGTACAACTCCATATGTTACAGTTATTAATGTCTTGGTTTCTGTTTGATTGTTTTGCTCTTCTTCCTTCAATTTTCAGGTACAAATAGATTCTGTCTGGGCCATCACATACCCCAGCTTTTCTAAACAATGGCAGAAACTTCTTACAGAGAAATCCTCCTAGACTTTCCTGGATCCTGTAGAGAACTGCAAGCTCTGGGATAGAAAATGCTTGGCAGTTTTAGAGTGTTTGGAAAGAAAGTGGCGAGGAAAGATGGAGTGGGAGCAATGGGAGGAGAGAGGCAGGGGAGGTGGTATGTTGCTTTTCTGAAAAAAACAAGAAGACTGAAAACATTTCAGAGTATTTGGTCAGTGTCTGAAACAGTCCACCCCCAGTTTATAAGAGGGGGATGATAAGGCTGTGCCTGCAAAATGACTTTCTGTAACAAGCCAAGTTTAACATGCTTTCCAAGTACATGGCTTCTAGTCCATATTTCATATACAGATATGATTTGCTTTGGAAGTAACAGTCGGAAATGCGCAAGTGCTGTTGTATTCCGGTTCCGAGCCCACCTTGGAATTTATGGTTATCGGTTTCATTACATAGTCTTAAAGATGAGACCTTGAGTTTTATGTGGTCAGAAATTTCCTGGTACTGGGCTACGGTTAGCAAGGTCAGGAGCTCATTCGGACTCAAAAGCTATAAACAAATCCAGGTGTGATAAGCAGGTTGGAGCCGAAAGCTACAGGAGGCAGGGTGATCAGCTTATCAGTGGAGAGTAATCTTATCTGGGACAGCTGAGCCACTTGAGAGTCCCGAATATGCAGATTTTGGAAAAGAGAGACGGAATGTGTGGTGGTGGGGGAGGTTCCTGAAAAGAATGTAGAGACACCTGCTAAAGGTACCCTGTAGATGGAGAAATCGTTACTTTCAGAAACAAGGAAGAAGATACCAGAATTCTAAGTACGGTAAATAAGTAGGTTGGAATGGAAGAACATAAAGAACCTCATTCTCATTTTTAATTTAAAATTTTTTTATTTTTAAAAGATTTTATTTATTTATTTGACATACAGAGATCACAAGTAGGCAGAGAGGCAGGCAGAGACAGGAAGGGAAGCAGGCTCCCCGCTGAGCAGAGAGCCCGACAAGGGGCTTGATCCCAGGACCCTGGGATCATGACCTGAGCTGAAGGCAGAGGCTTTAACCCACTGAGCCACCCAGGCGCCCCTTCATTCTCATTTTTTAAATTAAAGGTTAAATTTCTACACATACCCCCTGCCCCCGCAAGCTACCTGAATCAAGGCAAAAAGCGAAGAGTTCCCCTTTGTGCAGGATCAATCTGGATTCTCTTTTGGCTTTGCTGGGTCACCATGAGCAAGTTTCCTAAACTCAGAGCATCAGTTTCCTCATCTGAGAAATGAGGAATCTGTTACGTACATCCCACGTCAGTGGTAGTGACTGAGTGTAATTATGTAAAAAAATACACAGGTCCTGGCATGTTGTCAGTGTTCAAAAAATGTAAAGGTCATTACTATTAATACCCACTTTACAAGTGTCCACCACTCTAGTCTTCTCGAAGTACAATCACATCTGGTGTGACACGTTCATCTTTGTAGGAATACTGTTGCAGGGATTCGGCAGGCATGCGGGATCCCCATTTTCCAGATGAGAAAAATGAAGCTCAATGATTAGTCCCAACGTTCCCCAGCTGGTGAACAGTAGACCTTGGAGGACCACCAAAGTGGTTCCTAAATTTAAGCAAAAATCAGAATCCCCTGGATGGTGATTTAGAAACCCAGATTGCTGAGCTCCCCTTCCAGAGTTTCCAGGTTAGTAGGTTTGGGGTGGGACCCAAGAATTGGAACTTTTTTAAAAATCAGGTGATGCTGATATTGCTGGGCTGAGGATCCTACTTGGCAAAACACCAAGCTAGGCTAGGGCAACGGTTCTCAAACATCCATGCTCATAAAATCACCAGGAGGCTTAAGGGAATAAAGGAACAATAAATGAACCCATAATCGCCCAAGCCTGTGGATTTTCTATCACAAATGTGATTTAGCCTTATTACCAGTATAAATACTTGATTATTCCAAGTAAAAAAAGAATAAATATGTAATAACCAGAAATTCTACAAAGTCTGGAAAGTTGTTATAAAAAATACATGTAGAATTAATACAGAATATTTGTAGAGCCAACTACTTAGAGAAATTTTACATTTCTGATTCCCAATTCTCCATTTTGTTTTGACTCAGGTCAAGGTATCACCATGGTGAGCTTGAGCCCTGGGGTGGCCCTGTGCTCAGCGCTGGGTCTGCTTCAGATTCTCTCAAATAAATAAATAAATAAATAAAATCTTTAATAAAAAATGCTGCATATATAATACATTGTGAAAAAACTTAGTTCTTTAAAAACTGTACCACAGTGCCTTTGTCGGTACCACTGATTAGAAATAGGTCATTACTGTTTCCTTTTTTAATACCATAAGTTCTTAGAAAGGTAAGTGCTTTGAAAAATCTGTTTTCATTTTCATCCCTTTATTGTCAGTGCCTAGTCATAATTATATTTTATGTTTAGAAACTAAATTATTAATACTATATATTTTCCCAAAAGCCTATGAAATATGGATCACACTCATCATATTTTGAGTTTATATAGCATCTCTTAGAAATCTCAAATGCTTTAAAAATATTCTTTCATTTATTTTCCTAGCACTATTTTTGAGGAGCAGATGGGTAACTGTCACAGTTGAAAGATTAGATGAGAGAATGCTTGCAAAGACGAACTCAGCACAGGCTTTGGTGCCCAGCCAGTGCTCATTTAGCTACTGCTGTTACTGGTACGACGACAACTATTGGCTTTTTGCTGGAACCGTGGGCATTACAGTTTCACCATGATATGTACTCTTCTGCAACCAGTATATGAAAGCATCGATTATTGGTCATTCTATCTTTTTCTCCATAGCTGTTCAAGTGGTTATAATCAGAATGTATTTAACTTGGCTATGACAGCAGTTTCTTGGCAAGCTACATCAGGAAGTCAGAATACCAACTTGGAATTAAAGAAAACGTCCCAGATCGGCACCCAGTCACTGTTAGGTGATGACTTTGCTATAAGAAACTTGATTTTAGATCTTTTATTCTGCAACAACTTGGAAATGTTATCTCAGAGCATCTCAAATTTAGAGATGTCTCCCCATCTGGGAAAGGTGTTATCTAATCTCAATGAGATTGGAGTTTCAAGATACTGAGAAAGAGAACAAGTGTGGATGTTATCTTGTGTAACTGTCATTTCATTTATTTACGATCAAATATAATGCTAAGTGGTCTTCAGGTATTACTCACCTTGCTTCCAGCCCTCTGCCAAAGGTGAATTCCTTGCTGGGCGTTTAGAATTCCAAACTGGCACACTTCTCTGTTATAAAGTGTGCACTGAGGATTTGCCCACAGCTGAGCTCCATGGGGAGGGCAAAGCCACTACTTAAGAGCAGAGGAGAAATATGTGGACTCCTTTTATGGAGGAAAAAGTTGTGGGCCAGGACTGATAAACGATCATCACAACTATTTCATGTCATTTGAGGCATGTGCGGTGGCATTTAATCCCAAATTTCTTATCTTGTTGAAGGTATTATGGACCACGTTTTAAATCTCATAGACACATTTAAAAAGCAACCATAGATTTCTAGACAGATTCTTAAAGAAATTTTGCAACACTTGCCATCTCCTTTTCCTCTGTTGCAATATGTGTACTACTGCTCCTGAGAAGGGACACTCATTCTTGCAGTGCCATACTGAAACTCAACACTCAACAACCATGCTCCCATCCATAACCATGAGTAGGAAGTACAGTAGACCCTCAAACAACATGGGTTTGAACTGCAGGTCTACTCACATGTAGATTTTTCTAGATAAATAGAGTATAGCACTGTAAATGTATTTTCTCATGTGATTTTTTTCTTCTTTTTAAGATTTTATTTATTTATTTGACAGAGACACTGAGAGAAGGAACACAGGGCGAGTGGGAGAGGGAGAAGCAGACTCCTGGCTGAGCAGGGAGTCCATGTGGTACTCTATCCCAAGACCCTGGGATTATGACCTGAGCAGGAGGCAGATGCTTAACATGACTGAGCCACCCAGGCACCCCTCTTCGTACGATTTTCTTTTCTCTAGCTTACTTTATTGTAAGAATGTGTGTTAACAAATAACAAGTATGTGTTAACAGTAGGCTATTAGCAGTTAAGTGTTGGGGGAGTCAAAAGTTCTACATAGGTTTTTGACTGTGCTGGGGCTTGGCCCCCCTCACCCTTAGGTTGTTCAAGGGTCAAATAGACAGCATGGAGCCAAAATCTGACAACAAAAAACACCACTATAGAATCAATTACTAAGTACTATTCAAGTGCATGGGCTTTGCAGGACAAAGGAAGAAAGTTTCCATGTTGCCATTTGAAGACTTAGGACTAGTTATAGCAAATTTCTAAAGCAAGAAGGCATAGCTACATACAGGTTTCCAAATAGGAACTAGGTTACTTCAAAATCTGCAAGTTTGCACAATCTGACCTATTTCAAATATATACTCCCTTTTGCAAAAGAGATTTGATACATCCTACACTGAAAGGAAGTCACTGGTTCATGGGAAAGCAAATATACCGAAAAAGAAAAAAATTCCAGTGGAACACATTTCACTCTTGAGTTTCCCAGCAGCCAAAAGGAAAAGATAAATTTTGGATTTGGAGGCATAAGGAGTGTTTTTCAGTTTGGCAGTCTGCAGTTGTCATTTTAGTAGGGGGACAGGGATCTTTCTTGCAATGCATTGTCTTAGATCCTGTCTCCACATTTTAAAAAAATGTGGGCAGTAAGAATCTGGAAGAATGTTGGGAAGATTCAAAAAGATACTATATATATGAAGGAAAACTCTATCGCATAATCAAAATGAAAGTGGCTATAATGAAGTTTATATTACCCAATAAAGAGAAAACTTTTTTTTTAAATCATATTATGTATTGATCTTTCTTCCCCCACATTCTGAAACATGGAGAGGACATAACACATGTATCTGCTGAACCAATGAAAGTAGGAAGGAGGACAGTGTCCAGAGGTTCTCTCCTCAAGCTTGAGCAAATGTTTGGCCAACTTCATTCACCGCTTCAACAAAGAAAAGATGAATGCCAGATCCCAAGCAGCCAAGGGCTGCAGAAGGTCTCGTGCATATGGTGGTCCACTCTGAACTCGTGCCCACAGTGCTAAAAGGCTTTCGATACTGCTCCGCAAACCTGCTCTGATTCCAGGACAACTTCCCCTACCACCCTTCCCCGATACCTTCTTCAAGCCTTCCACACTCTCCACCCACTTAATTCTTCACTCTGCTTACCTGAACCTTTAAGAGGTCTTCCCTGACCTGTGCCAAATTAAGTCTCCCTATTTTAAACCACCATAGTACCATTTACCTTTGCCTTCATGGCATCTATCATGGCTCCAAATTTACTTTTATTTGCAGCATTATAATTGAACTTACTATCACATTAATGGTATTTGAATCATTAAATTATGAATGAAATTTGTTGCTACATTATTATTACGCTTACTTGTATCATGATTGCACTTATATATCATCTTGCTGGTGGCTGGCTCCCTGGCTGTACGCTCCGACAGAGCAGGGGCCTGTTTTTATTCTTTTTTTGTTCCATCTTGTGTTTCTAGGTCTAACACAGCGCTTGACACATAGTAGTTGCTCAGCCAATATTTGTTAATCAGCATTTCTAAACTCTGAAAGTTCGAGGGGATTTGAAGCTTCCCAACCCCAGGGCCTCGGTAAGGAAACCCGGGTTGCTTGTGGTGCAAAGTGAACCCTGTAGCAATATTTGGGGAGGCGGCGGAACCCCGCCCCTTTACAACAACTAAACAAAATGAGTTCCGAAGTAGCTCTAAAATACTCTCCCGGAGCGGAGACACGGATTGCAGCAGAGGCACGTGCTTCAGGGCAGGAGCTGGAACAAACCCTGCAAATATCCGGCGCGCGTAGCCGGGCGTGCCAGCTGGAGGCTGCGCCGGGACTGCCCCCTCATTTCTCCCGCGCGAAACCCGGCCGGACGGCTCCACTCCCTCCCTCCGCTGCAGGGGGGAGCCCGGCGCCCCCGCACTGGCAGTGCCACGGGCCGCGCCCATCCGCAGCCCCCTCTCACGGCGCTGGCGAAGCCAAGTGTCCCGGTGGCGAAGTTTGGTCCGGACCCGAGCCTGGCAGCCGAGCGCAGCGGCGCCGAGTGGGCGGCGCGGCGCGCACCCCCCCTGTCCCGGGCGCCGAGTGCGCCCCTCCCCCCGGCCCGCCGCAGCTCGGGCGCAGCGCGCGGGCTGCGCGGCCGTGGGTGTTCTGCGTGCGCCAGGCCGGTGGCGAGCCAGGTTCCCGTAGCCGCGTACTAGGAGGAGGCCGGAACCCGGGTGGGAAGAATGGAGTTGGCGTCTCGCTCCCAGGTGAGGATCCCGGCGCCCGCCCCAGTCCGGACGCCGCCCGGCCGGCCTGCCTTTTGCGCCCGGCCCTCCTCCCTGCCTGGGGCTGGAAACGTGGCCCTTGGCCGCCGCGTTGCGGACCTGGCCAGCCTCGCCCCGGGAACGCCGGAGCGGGCGCGCCCTGCAGGTGTGCGCGGTGGGTCAGCGCGGTGGGGGCCGGGATGGAAGAGTTTGGGCGTTTCCCGCACGGCGGTGGCCTCTGTCCCGGGTGGGAGCCCCGGGGTCGCAGGCCGGGCCCGTGGAGCCGTGAGCCCCAGGAGTGGACGGGTTTCGAGGGAAGCGCAGGCGGGAGGCGGCAGGGGCGTAGCGCCTGCGTTTGCAGCGCTGGTGGATCTGGCGTGGAGGAGTGGACCGTGTGCGGGGAGCTTTTCTGGTGCGCCCCCCCCCCACTTTCTCCGGGAATTGGCACAGAGATGAGGAAGTTTCAGAAAAGTGTAATTTTTCTTAAAAAAAAGAAAACAGCTGGGAGTCCAGTTCAACTTGGATGAGGGAGTGTAATTTACAAGGAATTGCTCTTGTATTTGTTCTAGAACTTTTCTAAGTGTTTGCAAGGAATTTGTAAGCACTTGGAAGGGGAAATAGCAACGTCATGAGGCCAAGTTAAAAAACAAAAAGCCCCGAGATCACAAGCCGTAAACACAGCGGGACCCCAATTACGCTTTATGGTCCACACTGGGTTTTAAAAATCTCATTCACAAACACTTGGGACGACCCCTCCAAATGTTTCCGGGGGTGCTGGGAATGTGAACGTGATTTCAGTGTTCTATTTTACTTCTTAAAAGAGTTTTTCCCTACTTTCTAGTAACGAATATACTTAGTATTTTCAGAGGTAAGCAATACCGACTTTTTTTTCAAATGAACTAAATATACAACTTTAGAAAGGGAAGGAAATAGCTTGTGGGAGCCCGAGAGAGGCTTTGTGACGGTTGGATTTTTTTCTTGCTTTTGTGAGTGCCATTAACTCACCGCTTCCACTTCACCTTGCAGTAGTAGTGTTTTCCTTCTTCTCCACCTGGGTGCTGGGCCTCGGAGAGAGGGAGAAAGGCGGGGCTGCGGGGCGTATCCTTGGGAGCTGGAAGCGACCCAGCGAGTCAGTAGTGCCTGAGCCCTGACCGCTATCACCTGCCTGGGTCCTGGCACCAATTAAAGACAAAACCACTAATGGTTGTGGTTTTGGCCATATAGTGATGTCCGAAAGGCTTCCTGAAAGTAGACATTTGAGAAAAAATTGTTGTGGATGTTGATGAAAAAGAGTGCTGTTTTTGAATTTCCCCAATGCGGGGGAGGTATTAAAAGGAAGGAAAAGAAACAAGAGTAAGAACTGTGTCCGCTTAGTGTTTTATTTTCCACTGACTTTTACCATATAATTGATATCCTCTAGGAATTAACCCTTTTCTGCAAGGAGCTTGGAGCTCCGTATGAATTTCATCAGACAATGTATCTGGATGACATAGGACTCAGGAAACCTGTTTTGCTGGAACTGTACTCCCACCACTTAAATACACAGTCTGTTTAGATTCAAAATGTCCCCAGAATGTATGGTCAGGAGTGAACCTTTTACCATCAAATATTAGGGCTAATTTTTGGTACTTCTAAAACGTTAAATAAACTATTTACCGTATGGGGGTAATCCACAAATTATATCTGACCCATTATACACGAATTAGGGCAAATTACTATGTGTAAGAGGATCAGGTTTGTTTTTTCTCCATCCTTTTCCGAAGACCTAATTTGCAGCACAAATTGAGATGCTTGATGATTTTTCCAGTGGAAATGTTCCTGTTCACTATAATTTAAATGTGAGCAGATTATAGTCTCTTTAAAATTAGTGGAGGGGTTTGTGGGGTAGGCAGGTCACTGCCAATAGGAAGACTAACGAACATTTCAGGCACAGCAAGATGTTAAATTTGTGCGGTCCTACCCTGTTCCCCAGCCTTATGAATAAAGCAGTATGATGAACCGCCTGGGGTGAACTTAGTGCACAGTGCCTTTTACTCTCACACAGACAATCAATAGAATTTCCATCCCTTGGAGAGGACAGAGTAGGAAGGGCTTCCAGCAAAGCAGCCTAAGTTATGAGAAGACCGTGATTTAAATAGAAATCTTTTCTAGCTTCTGCTTTTTTGCAGCCTCACCCATGTGTCGGATTTGCTGTCCACTGACTGGGACCGCAGCTTCTATGGGTGTAGTCCTTGATGGGCTGACCGCTATGTCTTTGTGTCTTTCTGTCGAATGACCAGAGTAATACTCCTGTGAAGGGAAGGGTATGGTCACTTTCTGAGAGCTGTTGGCAGTGCAGCTAAGAATTTCTGGAGGATGAGACTGCCTCCGCCTCCTAGCCTAGGAGCCGGTAAGTCCTGGATGTCAGTGTTGTCCTGTTACTCTCTTCTTGCTCTAAGGTGCAGGCTGGAGTCTCAGAAGGAAGTGAAGCAAATGGTCTCAGGAATGCGTCTGGTTTACGCTGTTGGCGTGGTAAAGAGGAATTTCTCTGGGGCTGACCTCATAGCTACAAAGAGTCCTCTTGGTTCTCTGTCTTAAAGTTTGTGCCCACAGAAAGCTGCTCACAATGGGGGATGGTTTGTCACTTCTTGGAAGGACAGCACAGTGATTTGCCTAATTTCAGAGAACATCAATTCTGATCTGGTCAGGCACGTGGGACAGAAATCCACGAGATAATGATGTGACTTAAAACAGTTCATGAATATTAGAGTAAATTAATGAAAAAGATCAATAAAGCCATTGAAATAGAATAGGCACGTTCATTTAAACTGTCCCTGAGAGTTCTGCTTTACCCATCAGCACTTTCTCTGAGCTACAGTTTGCAATTTTTACCTCCAAGACGCGAGTGTGCTTCATAAAAGATAGCTTTATTCACCAAAGTAGGATGGATAGAGATAAGACAGTATTAGTAGGACAGTTTTCTTTTTGGAAAGCAGTGGTTTCTGAATGTTTTATTTTTTAGGTTTTTGATTTGAATTCCAGTGTCGTTAACACACAGTGTTGTGTTAATTTCAGGTGTGCAATACAGTGAACCAGCAATTGTGTACATTACCCAGGGCTCATCATGAGAGCTGCTCTCTGAATCGTGGTCACCTCTTTGACCCATCCCTCACCCAGTTCCCCCTTGATGGATGAACTGGTGAACAAACCATCAGTTTGCTCTCTCTCTGAATGTTTGTAAGTAGGATCACGCAGAGGCATATCTGGTAACTATAGATAACGTGCAGAAGACTTTGTCTCCTGCATGGGCAAATGCTGTCATCCGTACGCAGTGCAGAAACACGTTGTGGAGTCTCACAGTTAAAGGGGCCAGAGTTAGTTCACAGAGCTCATGGCTTCCTGCCTGTTCTTAATCATCTGCTCATGACAGAGGGCTCCCTGACTGAGTTATTCCATTTTCAGATATTCTTTGAGCACTTACTGTGTGCTGGGTACTAAAGTCGCTCTGGAACGCCCTGCCTCTTCTGCCTTAGCCAGAACTCAGCTGGCCCCTGCCGTGCTTTGGGGACCTACAAGACCTTAGGTTTTGGGAATGGGAGAAGACCTGAAGAGCCATACTGTCGCGCCCCACTCCCCCCCACCCATGGAAACTCATTTCCTTTTATCTGATTTAGTCTTCACTGTAGTTCCGAAATGGCTTATATTATTTATATTTTAAAGATAAGGTGAACTAGAGCCATTTACTCTGGGCAGCCCAGCCAGGAAGGTCCTGAGCCAGGATTCTGTCCTCAGAGCCAATGCCTGACCTGGCCACTAGACTCACGGGATCTCGGCAAGTCACACAACTTTATCTGAAATCCTTGCTTAAGCAAGGACATGCTAAGTATAATACATTATTTAAATATAAGAGGTTGTCAGCACGTTGGGGTTTTCTCCTAACACCTTTGCTCCTCCCTTTAACTGGAAGAGCTGGGGCGTTAACAGCAGCTGGTCTGGTTCTTTTTTAGAGACTGGCCAGATGAGGCTTTGGACAAGATTCCTTGGATACTGACTGTAACAGTTGGCATTGGAATATGAATCAGATCCAGAAGGCTTTTACATAGGAATGATATTTAGATGAATTTCGTATTGTACAAGTAATACCAGGTTCACAGAAGCTGAAATAAAAACGAAGTTGGAACTATTGCTCTACCTCCCCTACTCCCTGGGTGTCATTTTCTAGATCTTTCCCATCCAGTGTTTGCCTATGTTTAGTCACCATTTTTGCCTAATTTTACAGTATGATTGCAGTTTGAATTCCGCTGTCTTTAGCCCTGCCAGTGCTATTTCTGAGTAGCTCAGAGGTCTTCACGGTTTTCATTTTTTTTTTAAAAAGATTTTATTTATTTATTTGAGAGAGAGAGAGATCACAAGCAGGCAGAGAGGCAGGCAGAGAGAGAGGACGAAGGAGGCTCCCTGCTGAGCAGAGAGCCCAACTCGGGGCTTGATCCCAGGACCCTGAGATCATGACCCAAGCAGAAGGCTTTAACCCACTGAGCCACCCAGGTGCCGCACGGTTTTCATTTTTAATGACTGTGGCCTTTCACCGAGGTGTGTATTTTATGTACTTCTCTGCTGAAAATTTTTTTCTTTATTAGAAGGAACTTTTCAATAAATGTATTGAGCTGGCACATGCCTTGTGCCCTGTGTTGGAGTCCACTCTGTTTTTAATTACCATTTCTTTACTGCACCCTTACTGTTTCCCAAAAGGAGTGTGCCTGCTTTGCAGTGGATGGGAGTCTATGACACAATGTTTTTTCTCCTTTATTGTGCTGTGCTAGCTAAGGGAAAGCAGTGTTTACTCAGGTTAGAACCAGGGCTCATAACTATACTGAAAACATTGTTTTCTTCCTGAACCTGGAGCACCTAGCAATGTGTTTTTAGTTTGGGGGAATGTGGAGAATAGTTTTAGAGGTGTGTTCTTTACCATCTGGGAAATTGTGAAAATCCAAGCCTGTGCTCCTGGGCCCATACTGGCAGTGCCTCTGGATTGGGCTGGCCTGGAATTTTGCAAGTTGGTCACGTGGATGTGGGGGTGGGGGGAGGAGATACCCTGCTCCCTGCTCCGCCCCTGTGTGGCACTGAATCACTTTCTTTTGCCTTCTTTTGTATTGCTTATTTCAACTATAAATCATCTCCTAGGTGTCTGAAAATAGGTGTTCATCGACACTTGGATGTCTAGAGGTAAAACCATAGGCTCCTAATAAGGAGTTTCTGAGAGCTGAGAAGAATGTATTTCTAGATCTGGGTGCTGGTTGTCATGGGTTGGTGCAGTTTGTAAAACTTGACCAGGCTGTGCATGGAAGCGATATGTGCTTTCTGTTGCACTTAAAATGTTTCTAAAAAAGTGTGTACAATCCCTATGAGTGAATCCTAAAGTCTGTGCTTTCAGCCTGCCCAGGCGTGTGGGTGACAACTTCCCAGGTGTCTTGTGCCCGTCCAGTTTTTCGGATATCCTCCGCACCAGGTGTAGTCCAGGGATCCCTTCCCACAGACCCCCTCTGCTGTTCCCCCAAGCCCTCCAGAGCAGCAGCACAGCTGTTGGGCAGGGCAGCCCCCCGCCCCCCCCAGCCCCAACTTAAATCTCTGCTGCAGGAGGGGCCTATGTACCTAGAGAGTCCCTTGTGCTTGTGATTGAGCTCTGGCATCTGGGTCTTTTGGCACAGAGCCTGGCATGGCCCCTCTCAGCTGCCTGCTGGCAGACCCCACCCTCTGTTAGAAGGACCCAAGGGTTTACCCCAAGGTAGTGTGTGGTGACCCTAAATCACATGGCAGGTCAAGTGATAATTATCCTGAGGGTGCAGGGCCTGGCATATTAACAGGTGTTAAATATTTGTTGAATTGCTAAAAAAAAAAAAAAGATGGCTTTTCTGGCTGTCACTGTGTAGTGAGAGGAAGTAGGAGTTATGATGGCCTGCAGCATCCTTCTGTGGGGCTTATCAGATTCTGCTGTTGGACTGATGGCAGAGGCCAGTTCCAGCCTGCCCCAGAGGCCCGGAGGGGCAACAGCCCCACCGCGTCTGTGCAGGGGATTTTATTTTAACCCATCTGCAGTTTTATCTTCAAAAGCGAGACTTTTTTTGCATACTTTTGCAAAAGTGAGGCACATTTGCACTTATTTTGCATTCTATTCCATAATACAATTTTATTTATTTTAACACAAAAAGGATTTTTATAAAATTACTCTCCTGGGAGAAAAATTCCCCTCCCCTCTCCCACCCGTGATCTTGAAAACCTTGGGGCTGTCACCGAGCTCCTCAGTTTGAGAAGTGTGGAACTGCTTGCTGAGTGTAATATTCAGAGAGCATACGTGTAATAAATTCTGAAATAGAAGAGATACCTCCTGCCTCCTCCCCGACCCCATAATATTTTTGTATGGAAAGCTCCACCACTCTGAGGGTAGTTAAATGGGGCGGGGGGGGGGGGAACCACCACCACAACAAAATACTTTAGCTGGCATATTTTTTTTAAAATGCAAAATGTCTGGAGCTTTTATTTTGTTCACTATTAACGCTGGTTTAAAATGGGAAGCTAAGAAAGATAAAAGTGCATTTAAAATGACTGATTAGGGACGCCTGGGTGGCTCAGTTGGTTAAGCAGCTGCCTTCGGCTCAGGTCATGATCCCAGTGTCCTGGGATCGAGTCCCACATTGGGCTCCTTGCTTGGCAGGGAGCCTGCTTCTCCCTCTGCCTCTGCCTGCCACTCTGTCTGCCTCTGCTCGCTCTCTTTCTCTAACAAATAAATAAATAAAATCTTTAAAAATATATATAAAATGACTGATTATTCTTAATTCTTTTTTTTTTCCTGATACTTGGTTCCAGACATTTTTTTTTAAAGATTATTTATTTATTTGACAGGCAGAGATCACACGTAGGCAGAGAGGCAGGCAGAGAGGAAGGGAAGCAGGCTCCCCGCCGAGCAGAGAGCCTAACTCGGGGCTCTATCCCAGGACCCTGAGATCATGACCCGAGCCAAAGCAGAGGCTTAACCCACTGAGCAGCCACCCAGGCGCCCCTCTAGGCATTTTTTTATTGGGGGAGTTTTTTAAATTAAAATTACTGAAGGCAGTGGGGCTGCATCTAGGCATCCCTTCACTCACATGGGCCTCCTACATCAGGCTGCCCCCACCGACCTCAAACAAACCAAGCCCTCCTCATTCTGTCTGACCACACTGCTGGCTTCAGCATGTCATTGAGAGCACCTGTCTCCATGACCTTCATCGTAGGAAGTGTATCGTCTTCCCTGGCTGCAGTGAGGACCGGAGAAAGGCCGCACTGGGGGAGTGGGACGCCCACTGCGGCACAATGCACGGAGCTCAGTGCTGTCAGCAGCCTATGCGGGCCTCACGTCGGGGACCATTGATTCCCGCCGCCTGCCCCAGCAGGGCTGCTCTGTGTCCAGAGGATCCCCGTCTCAAGGCTGTCGGGGCGGGGCTGTGGGATGAAGATCCCTCCCCCACACTCCTGTCCCTGTGAGGGTCTGTTTAGCACTTGCTGGGAGCCAGCACAGGGACACTTGCCTCCTCTGAAAGACAGGCACCCCCGCCTGCCTGTTCTCCATGTCCTTTTTTTTTTTTAAGATTTTATTTATTTGACAGAGCAGCTGTGCTTGTTCAGGCAGGGGGAATGGCAGAGTCAGAGGAAGAAGCAAGCAGGGAGCCCAACAGGACACAGGGCTTTGTCCCAGGAGCCTGAGGTGATGACCGGAGCTGAAGGAAGGCAACTTCTCCCACCCAGATGCCCCTCTTCTCCACTTTGTGGCTTTCACCTGCCTGTCCGCTGCAAGCTCTCCTTCAGGCTGACCCTGCCCTGCAGCTGCGGATACGGGTGACCTGGGTGACCTGGAGGCTGCGCAGGCTCTGGGACCAGTACCCCTCCCTGCAGGGTTAGTTGTCCTCCTGCACTTACTGCTCTGATGATCCCACCCCGCACTGACAGTGTGTAAAAATTTTTCCCTCCTCCAGCCCGTGGCTCATCCCTCCCGGGACTCCTTAGCCTGGTGCCGGGGTCGAACCCTCTTGAGTACCACACTAAGTTGGTAACATGCTCTTTGGTAACTTTCAGTCATGGACGTGGACGGAGCCTCCTCGCAGAATGCTTTTAAGTCACAGGCGGGAAGCTGTCAGGGCTCAGAACAAGTGATCTCTGGTTCTTTTCCTTCAGGGTAAATGGGAGGAATGCAATTTCCTAGTCCTCCTAATAAGCAAGACTGTTTGATCTGCTTTGGCCAATGAAATGTAAGAAGTGGGGTGTGTCGCTTCTAGGTGGAATTTTTATTTTTATAAGAAAAACTTTTTTTTTTTTTTTTTTTAAAAAAGGGGGGGGGGGGGTTTTTGGGGGGGGGGAAGGGGGGAGAGAGAGAATCTTAAGCAGGCTCCACACCCAGTGCAGAGCCCAGCACGGGACTCCCAGCTCATGACCCTGAAGTCATGACCTGAGCCGAAATCAAGAGTTCGATGCTTCCCTGACTGAGCCCCCCAGGCGCCTCCCTAGGTGGAATTTTTAAGTGCCACTAGGTCATTTGCCGTGTGTCCTTCCCTCTCCTGCTGCTTCTGCCAGTGTATTGGTCTCTGTGGCAGCCCTGGTCCTGTGTGAGGGCAGTGAGGAGGAGTGTGGAATGTCTCACCTGGCTGGCCCCCCGATGAAAGGTCACACACAAGAGAGAAACCTGTTTTTTTTTTTCAGCCCTTTAAGACTTGGAATTGCTTGTTACTGCTTTATAACCTGACATGTCCTGACACTCAGAGTTTCTCACATTTCAGTTGTTGGATTGATTCACTCTGGTGTTCTTGTCAGTGAGCTGGGGTTGCGGTGGGTCGTTGTGGTTGTGAAAGTGTTCAGAGTTAGGGATGGTAAGTGCCTTGTGGCAAGCAGGAGAGTCCCACCGGAAGCAGTAGTCATTCTTGTCCAGAATGCCAGTAGCACCTTGTTGAAAACCACGGAGAGCAATCAGTTTGATAATCAGTCTGTTAGGGACCAGTGAAATCTTGACACTGGCTTCATATTTCCTGTCTGCTGACCTTTTTGAAAAAGGAAATCACCCAGTGTATCCCAAGTGGTTTGGCTCACTTCCCTCCTAGGACCTCTGCCAAAACTCCAGTTCTTCTGTGACTCACCTGGATAGCTCTTCTAAGCCCTCTGCACGTACCTGTCTGTAAGGTTCTCCTCATTTACGTATCTCTTTTTTGAATAGCACAGGTTGTTTGTTTTGCCTTTTCTTTTATTGTGGTAAAATATGCATAGCATAAAATTTACTGGCATTCGGTGTAGTCACATTGTTGTGTGGCCATCACCTCTGACCATCTCCAGAACTTCTTCACAATGCTCAACGGAAACTCTGTACCCGTTAATCACCGACTCCTCCTTCCCACCCTCCAGCTTATCCCACCACCAGTGGTAAAGGCCTCCATTCTCCTTTTCTGTCTCTCTGAATTTGGTGCTAGGTACGACGCAGAAGTGGAATCATGGAATATTTATCCTGTTGGGTCTTATTTATTTCGCTCAGCTAATAATGTTTTCAAGGTTCATCCATGTTTATCTAGATCAGAATTTCCTTCCTTTCTAAGGCTGCATAATGATGTGTTGCATGTATATACCACATTTTCTTTATTCATTCATCCATCCATGCCATTTGGGCTGTTTGCACCTTTTGGATATGGTGAATAATGCTACTGTGAACATTGGTATAAAATAACTGTTTGAATCACGGATTACAGTATTTTTGGCCATATACCTAAAGTGAAATTACTGAATTATGTGGTAATTCTGTGTGTGTGTTTTTGAGGAGCTACCATATTTTTTTACCATAGCAGCTGCCTTGTTTCACCTCCCCACCAACACTGCCCAGAGCCTCCAGTTTCTCCACATATTCATCACCACGTAATTTGTTTTTTTGGTGGTGGTGGTGGTGGTGGTTTTTTTAAAAAAATAATAGGCCCCCCACCCCCATGGTTGTGGAGTGGTATCTCATTGTGGTTTTGATTTGCATTTTCCTCATGATTAGTGTTGAACATATTTCCACACGGTTATTGGCCATCCTTTTATTCTTGGAGAAGTGTCTTTAAGTCTTTTGCTCTTTTAAATTGGGTTTTGCTCTTGGTGTTGAGCTCTAAGAGTTCTCTATTCTGGATATTAAATCCTTATCAGATGTATGATATGCAGATATTTTGTCAATCTCTTGATCATGTCCTTTGATGCCTTAACTGGTCCTGATTTTGCTGAGGTCCAATTTATCTTTTTCTATTGTTGCCTGTGCCTTTGATATCCTATAAAAGAAATAATTACCAAGTCTAATGTCATGAACTTTTTCCTTTATGTTTTCTTCTAAGAGTTAGTAGTTTTAGCTTCTAGTGTTAGGTCTTGGTTACGTTTTGGGGTTTTTTTTGGTAGGTTTTTGTATTAAGGATCCAGCTTCATTACCCCCCTTGAATAGTATTGGCATTTGGTCAAAAATCATTTGACCCACATGTGTGTGAAGGTTGGTCTCCAAGCTTTCGTTCTGTTGCACTAGTCTAATGTCTTTTTTTTTTTTTTTTTAAGATTTTATTTAAGAGAGAGGGAGAGCACGGGGGAGAGGGAGAAGGAGAAGCAAGCTCCCTGCTGAGCAGGGAGCCCAACATGGGGCTCCATCCCTGGACCCTGAGATCATGACTTGAGCCAAAGGCAGATGCTTTACCGACTGAGCCACCCAAGCGCCCCTATACTGTCCTCTACTAGGACCATTTTGTTTGGATTACTGTAGCTTTGTAATAAGCATTGAAATTAGTAAGTGTGAGTCTTCCATCATCTTTTTGTTTATTTATCTTTCAAATATTTTATTTTATTTTATTTTTAAAGATTTTATTTATTCATTTGACAGATCACAAGCAGGCAGAGAGGCAGGCAGAGAGAAAGGGGGAAGCAGGCTCTCCGCTGAGCAGAGAGCCCGATGCGGGGCTCGATCCCAGGATCCTGGGATCATGACCCGAGCCGAAGGCAGAGGCTTTAACCCACTGAGCCACCCAGGTGCCCCAAATATTTTATTTTAAGTAATCTCTACAACCACCATGGGGCTTGAACTCACAACCCCTGGGGTCAAGGGTCACGTGTTCCACTGACAGAGCTAGCTTGGTGCCCCTGGTTCTTCTTTTTACAGATATTTGTTTGTTTGTTTATTTATTTTGGGGGGGTTATTCTGAGTCCCTTTAGATTCCACACGAGTTTTAGGAAGGGCCTTTCTCTTTCTGCAAAAAAAAAAATGTTGCTGGGATTTTATTAGAATTGCACTGGATCCGTACATAGCTTGGGGGGTAGTATTGTTGTGTTCACAATATCCGGTGTTCTGATCCATGAATGTGTGGTGCTTCTTCATCTCTTTCTGTCTTCTTGAAATTTTTTTTTTAAGATTTTATATATTTATTTGACAGATAGAAATCACAAGTAGGCAGAAAGGCAGGCAGAGAGAGGGAGAGGGAAACAGGCTCCCCGCCGAGCAGAGAGCCCCATGTGGGGCTCAGTCCCGGGACCCTGGGATCATGACCTGAGCCAAAGGCAGAGGCTTTAACCCACTGAGCCACCCAGGCACCCTGAATTCTATTTAACTTTTAAAGATTAACATCAACCCTTCTCAAACTTTTCCAACAAATTAAGAGAGCACTTTCTTTTCCTCATCCCACGTGGCCAGTATGCCCCCATGATGCTGAAGACAGACCAACACAAGGAAAGTACAGAGCAAATATCCCTTTTAATTATCAACAAAAAAATCCTCGACAAAATGCTAGCAAGCCAAATTCAGTAGCACAGTAAAAGGATTACACAAGATGTCTGCGTGAGACTTATTTTTGGTACAGAAGATGGTTCAACATAGAAAACAAAACACGTGATCATCTCCACAGATGCAGAAAAAGTACGTGACAAACTTCAACACCTTTTCATGATCAGACCAAACCAAAAAACAATCAACCAAGAATGGAAGGAAATGTCAACATAATAAAGGTCACATATGAAAAACAGGTAACCTTATATTCCGCAGTGAAAGACTAAAAGCTTTTGCTTAAGATCGGCAACAACACTAGGATCCCACTTTCACTACTTCTATTCAACACAGTATTTGAGGATCTAGCCAGAACTATTGCACAAAAAATAAAAGACATCCAAATTGGAAAGGAAGCAGTAAAATTATGTTTGCAAATGACATGTTCATATATATATATAGAAAAGCCTAAAGATTCCACAGAACCTGTGAGCACTAATTAGCCAAGTCAGTAATGTTGCAAGGTACAAAATCAACACAGAAAAATCAGTTGCACTTCTACACGCTAACAATGGACAATTTGCTAAGGAAATTAAGAAAACAGTTCCAGGGGCACCTGGGTGGCTCAGTGGGTTAAAGCCTCTGCCTTCGGCTCAGGTCATGATCTCAGGGTCCTGGGATCGAGCCCCACATCGCATCGGGCTCTCTGCCTATGGGGGAGCCTGCTTCCTCCTCTCTCTCTCTGCCTGCCTCTCTGCCTACTTGTGAACTCTATCAAATAAATAAATAAAATCTTTAAAAAAAAAAGTTAAATAGAATTCACTAGTGAAGCCATCTGGGTCATGGGCTGTACTTTGGAGGGAGAGCTTTTGATTACTGATTCAAATCCTTAGTGAGAAGTCTACTCAGGTCTTCTATTCATGAGTCAGTCTTGGAAGGTTATGTGTTTCTAGGAGTCTCCATTTTATCTAGCTAACCCATTTGTTGGCATTCAGTTGTTCATAGCACTCTTTGATTATCCTTTTTATTTCTGTAAAATTGGTAGTGATGACTCCTCTTTATTTCAGTAGTTTGTACCTCTTTTTCATAATTGGTCTAGCTAAAAGTTGGTCAGTTTTGATATTTTTAGGGAACCAACTTTTGGTTTTGTTGATATTTCTCTGTTGGCTTTCTGTTCTCTATTTATATTTGCTATGATCTTTATAATTTCTGCCTTCTGTTATCTTTAGGTTCAGTTTGCTATACTTTTCCTATTTCTTTTATGGTATAAAATTAGTTTGTTGGTTCAAGATATTTTTTAATGTAAGTGTTTACAGCTTTAAATGTCCATTTTAGGATTGCTTTCTCTGCATAGTGTAAGTTTTGGTACATTTTGTTTTCATTTTCACTTGTTTCGAAGTATTTTCTATTTTCTGTTGTGATGATTTCTCCTTTGGAGTAACCCCTTGGTTATTTGACAGTGTGGTGTTTCATTTTCACATATTTATGAATTTGTTGTCTTCTGTTACTGATTTCTAGTTCAATTTCATTCTGATCAGAAAAGATAGTTTGTATGATTTTAACTGTTTTAAATTTATTCTGACCTATTTTGTGGCCTATGTATAGTCTGTCCTGGGGAGTTTTCCATGTGACCTTAAGGAAAATGTATCCTACTGTGTTGGTTGGAGTGTTCTATATATGTCTGTTAGTTCGAATTGGTGTATAGTGTTGCTCAATTCCTGTTTCCTTGTTGATCTTCTGTCTTATTCTACCCATTATTGAAAGTGGGATATTGAAGTCTTCAACTATTATTGCAGAACTACTTCTTTCATTTCTGTCAGCACTTGCTTCATATGTTTTGGAGCTCTGAAGTTTTGTGCATGCATAATTTTAATTGTTATGGCTTCTTGGTGAATTGACCCTTTTATCCGAATGCAGTGTCCTTGTAATTTTTTTTTTTTTTTTTTTTACATAATGTCTACTCTGATATCAGTATAGTCATTACATCTCTCTTTGGATTACTGTTTACATTTGCATATCTTTTCTGTCCTTTCACTTTTAAGCCTCACAGTCTCTTTTTAGGTATGAAGTGAGTCTTCTATAGACAGGGTATAGTTGGGTCCCCCCCCTTTTTTTTTTAATTTTTCTGCCAATCTGTGTCTTTTGATTGCAGAGTCTAATCTATTTGCATTTAAAGTGGTTACTGGTAGGGAAGGACTTTAGATATTTTTGTTTAGTTTTCTGTATTCTTGTTAGCATTTTTGATCCTCATTTCCTCCATTATTGCCTACCTTGGTGTTTTGCTGATAAATGGCATGTTTTGATACCCTCATTTTCTTTCCTGTGTAATCTATAGATTTTTTTCCTCTGTGGTTAGCATGGGGGTTACATAGAATACTCTGCAATTGAAATAATCTAATTTGAATGATACCAGTTTGTTGGTGGCATACAAAAACTCTACTGGTATATAGCTCCTCCCCTCCTTTTGTTATCAATGTCAGCAATTCTATCTTTATGTATCGTGCCCCGCAAAATGTGGAATCATAGGTGCATTTTTTAATTGGAGAAAAAAAAAGTGAATTTACATTGTTACCAGTATTTGTATTTTACTTCAGAACTTTGTATTTCATGAGGCTTTGAGTTACTCTCTAGTGCCCTTTCATTTCCTCTTGAAGAACTCCCTTTAGAATTTCTTGATCGGCAGGTCTGGTGCTAATGAACTCTCAGCTTTTTATCTGGTAATGTCTAAGGACAGTTTTGCCAGGTAGAGTTCTTGGTTGACAATTTTTTCTTTCAGTGCTTTAAATATATCATTCCACTGCTTTCTTTTTTTTTTTTTTTTTTAAGATTTTATTTATTTATTTGACCGACAGAGATCACAAGTAGGCAGAGAGGCAGGCAGAGAGAGGGCAGGGGAAGCAGGCTCCCCGCTGAGCAGAGAGCCCCATGCGGGGCTCAATCCCAGGACTCTGGGATCATGACCTGAGCCGAAGGCAGAGGCTTTAACCCACTGAGCCACCCAGGTGCCCTTCATTCCACTGCTTTCTCACCTCCAAGGTTTCTTCTGAGCAATCAGCTAATAATCCTTTAGAGGATTTCTTATGTGTGATGAGTTGCTTTTGAGGGGGCTGCTCTCAGTATTCTCTTTTTCTTTGTCTTTCATGGGTTTGATAAAATAAGTCTCCGTGTGGGTCTCTTGGGTTTATACTACTTGGGGTTTATTGAGCTTCAAGTCTTCCATCAAACTTGGGAAGTTTTGGGCCGTTATTTTGTCAAATAGCCTCTCTGATTCTTTGTTCTGCCTCCTCAGTTTGATTTTGAACTTGTCTCATGAAATTTTCAATTTGGCTATTGTATTTTTTCACTTTTAGAATTCCTGTTCCTTTTCATAATTTCTCCTTTTGTTGACATCATTTTGCTTATACAGTTGACCCTGAATACCACAGTTTGGAACTGTGTGGGTCCGGTGTACATGCATTTTTTTTTTGTAGTCTAGTGCTATACATGTATTATCTTTATGATTTTCTTAATATTTTCCTTTCTCTAGCTCGCTTTGTTGTAAGAATACAACATATCAAACCGTTAATGGACTGTTTGTGTTATTGGTAAGGCTTCCAGTCAGCAGTAGGCTAATTAGTTAAGTTTTAGGGAGTCAAAAGTTACATGTGGGTTTTCAGCTATATGGGGTGGTAGTCAGTGCCCCAACCCATGGTGTTAAGGATTAACTGTGTATCATTTTCCCAATTTACTTTCGCAGTTTTCTTGTGTTCTTGTGTTCTTAGAGCATATTGAAGGCAGTTGTCCTCTGTCTAGTAAGTCCACAGTCTGTGCTACCTCAGGCACGTTTGTTCCTTTGAATGGGACAGTTTTATCTATTTCTTTGTATGTCTTTGATCTTCTGTGGAAGAGTGGGTGTTGGAGGAAACAGCCACCTCTTCTAGTCTTTGCAGACTGGCTCTGTGCCAGGGAAGTCATTCATTGATTAGCTAGGCATGCCTTGGAGCCTGGAAGCTTAAAGTCTTGTCAGATCTTTGCTGAGCATGTGTCTGGCCTGGCCTGTCCCGGTGTGAGGCTTTCCCAGTTCCCTGATGGGACACAGCTGCTTTGGAATGCCTTAGTTTCCCACAGTGTTACCCAAGCTTCTCCTTTGGGCTTTGGGTGGTCTTTTGTATTTCTCCATGCATAAACTCTTCATCTCACCGTTTGCAGGTCTGTAGTCACCTGCAGCTTTCATGAGCAATGGCTGGAGCTTTTCCTGGCAGGAGACTGAGTTAGGTGAGAGAGGGACCCGTCCTTTCAGGCAGTCCCCGATTGGGTACAGTGTTGTGTTGTAAGTGTGTTGTAAGTGTAAGTGCTGTAAGGAGCTGCATTCTGCCTGATTTGCAGTGTTTAGTAAGTTACGTGCCTACTTTTACATAATTATAAGACAATTTGAATAGTAGGATAGTAAGTCTTTTAATTATTATAATAAGTTTAGGTGTTTTTTAAAAAAATTAGGTGAAATTCACATAACATAAAATTAACCCTTTTATTTATTTTTTTAAAAGATTCTTTATTGGGACGCCTGGGTGGCTCAGTTGGTTAAGCAGCTGCCTTCGGCTCAGGTCATGATCCCAGCGTCCTGGGATCGAGTCCCACATCGGGCTCCTTGCTCGGTGGGGAGCCTGCTTCTCCCTCTGCCTGTCTCTCTGTCTGCCTGTGCTCGCTCTCTCTCTCTCTCTCTAACAAATAAATAAAATCTTAAAAAAAAAATTATTTATTTAACAGAGAGTGAGAGAGAGTACAAGTAGGGGGAGTGGCAGAGGGAGAAGCAGGCTCCCTGTTAGCAGGGAGCCTGATGTGGGGCTCTAGCCCAGGACTCCAGGATCATGACCTTGAGCCAAAGGTAGACGCACAACTGACTGAGCCACCCAGGCTCTCCAAATTAACCATTTTAAAGTGAACAATTCATGGGACTTTTGGGTCTGGCTCTGCTTGCTTATCAGTATAATGTTTTGCAGGTTGATCTACATCGTAGCATGGATCAGTACTTCATCCTTTTAATAGCTGAATAACAGCCCGCTGTATATTGTATATACTATAATTTCTTATCCACTCATTCGTGATGGACCTTTTGGCTATTATCAGTAGTCCTGCTATTACATGCATGTACATGTATCTGAAACACCTGTTTTTGCAGTTCTTTTAGTTATATAGCTAAGAATGAAAGTGCTAGGTCAGATAGGAATTCTTTGTTTGACTTTTTGAAGGATCATCAAAATGTTTCCCATTGTGGCTGAACCATTACATTCCCACTACCTATGTATGAGTGTTCTGGCTTCACTACATCTTCTCCAACACTTCTTCCCTGTAATTTTTGGACTCTAGAGGATGTGAAGTGGTATTTTGTATTTTTGGTTTGCATTTCCCTAATGACTGATGATGTTGAACATTTTCTCTTGTATTGTTGTTCATTTGTATATATAGTTTTTGGTGGGGGGAGAAATACGTGTCAAGTTCCTCATGCATTTTTTGATTGGATGGTGTTTGTTGTTGCATCATAGGGGATCTTCATATATTTGGAGTGCTGGGTCCTTATCACTTAGGTGTCCTGCAGCTCTTTCTTCCATTCCATAGATTGCCTTTCACTTTCTTGATAATGTCCTTTGATGAAGAGATGTTTTCAGTTTTGGTGAGGTCCAGTTTAATCAGTTTTTTGTTGCTCATGCTTTTGGTCAAAAAGTTTAAGCTTTTTGATTGAATTAAACACTAAGTGCTAATTAGTGGGTAGTTATTTTATTGAGAAAAAGCATTTGCCTGGAATGTCATTTGTAGGCGTATGAACAAGCTGCATGCCCTTGAGTAAGTAGGCTCAGATTTGCTCCGTTATGAGGGGAGGTGCTCCAGCTGATGGAGGAGATCTCGTCATACTCTGGTCCTCCTGGACTTAATGATCCTCTTAGCTATAAATAAAAGCTCATATGCTCCATCACTCTAAGTTGAACCATATTTTCTGGAGGTTTTCAAATCTCCCTGCATATCCTTCTAAAAAAGTAACTACCCTGCTTTAGATGGACATGACCACATTGGTGTTTTGAGACCTCAGGCCCGCTTGTCTGCTCCCCAGTTCTGTACCAGGTGCTTGTCTTGTCACATGCCACCATTGCTGAGTGTGCCCGTAATGGACAGCTAAGCTGCTAGCGGAGAAGCAGCCTCATCTTAGCTTATCTGGCTTTTATTACTTAGGTAGACTGAGGACTTAAAATAGTTTGAAGCCTCTCCTATGTTCCCTTTTTAGTGACTTTTCTTTGTTTTACCTATTTTATCTGTGTGACTTGGAATGCTTCATTTTGCAAGAGCTTTTCAGTACCAATAATTTGCCTATTTGTGGCAGATCTTTTCTTCCAAGTTTGTTTTTTCCTAAATTTGTCTTCTTTTAAGGTGTTTAGAACTGGTAAGCAGTCCGTGATACTACTCTTTTCCATTTTGATCTCCTTTATGTTGGTGCTTAGTCTTCCTCATGCCCATGCTAGCTACATATTCACATCAATTATGATCTCTTCTGTGGTTTGTTTACCTTTGAACTCTTTCATCTTCTGATTCTCTTCTGATTCGTAGATAGTATCAGGAGAGGAGAAAAATGGACTCTTGAATTCAACTCAAATAGGCAGTTTTGCCGGCATCCTTTATTTACTTACTGACATCTCCTTCCCATTGATTTGTGGTGTTTTTCCTATCAGAGTTTCATGATATGTACTAGGATCCATTTCTAGGCAATCTGTATGCTCCACTATTTCTACATCATTTTCTTCTTTTTGTCTAAGGCTTAATTTACATACGGTAGAAGTCATCCTTTTTAGTGTTCAGTCCTATGAGCTTTTTGTGTAATCACTATCACAGTTGATTTTATCCCTGCTCCAAAATTCCCTCTGACCTCTAGTGTCAGGCAACCATTGACATGTGTTCTGTCTCTCTAGTTTTGCCTTTTCCAACGTGTCACATAAGTGGAATCAGACAACATGTAGCCTTTTTTTTTTAAGATTTTATTTATTTATTTATTTGATAGACAGAGATCACAAGTAGGCAGAGAGGCAGAGAGAGAGAGAGGAGGAAGCAGGCTGTCCACAGAGCAGAGAGCCCGATGTGGGGCTCGATCCCACGACCCTGGGATCATAACATGTAGCCTTTTTTCACTAGGCCTCGTGCATTTGCAATTTATCCGTGTAAGGGTGTCTTTCGGTAATTTAGTCATTTTTATTGCCGGCAGGAGTCAGTGGTGTGGATGTACCATGTTTTGTTTATGCATTCCCTAGCTGATTTGGATCGTTTCTGGGTTTGGGAATAAAATTGCTAATGACAGTGTTTTTTTGTGAACCTGAGTTTTCATTTCATTCTGAATCATGTGGTAAGAGCATGTTTAACCTGACGAGAAGCTCCCAAATTGTTTTCCAGTGTGGTCCTACCATTTTTGCTTTTCCACTGTTTAGGAGAGTGCCAATTGCTCCAAATCCTTGCCGGGCAGCACTTGGTATTGTCCTGTTTTCTTAAGCCATTCTGATAGGTAGATAATTGCGTCTCATTGTACTTTAAATTTGCATTTCCCTAAGGGCTGTGGATGTTCATGTGCTTATCTGCCTGTCCTGTCTTTGGCAAATTGCCTGCATCTTTTGCCCATGTTTAAACTGCGTTCTTCTCTTACTGAGTTTTGAGGTTCTTTATATGGGTATAGGTCCTTTATCAGGTGTTTGTGGGTGTTTTCTCCCAGTCTCTTGTTTTTTCTTGTCATTCTCTTTAAAAAGTGTTTTTTGAGGGGCGCCTGGGTGGCTCAGTGGGTTAAACCCTGTGCCTTCGGCTCAGGTCATGATCCCAGGGTCCTGGGATTGAGCCCCACATCGGGCTCTCTGCTTAGCAAGGAGCCTGCTTCCCTTCCTCTCTCTCTGCCTGCCTCTCTGCCTACTTGTGATCTCTGTCTGTCAAATAAATAAATAAAATCTTTAAAAAAAAAAAAAGTGTTTTTTGAAGGGCAGACTTTTAAAATTTTGATTGTCTAATTTATGAATTTTTAAAATCTGCATTCTGCTTCTGGTGTTGCGAACCTAAGGTCACAAAGATTTTCTCTTGTTTTCTCCTAGAAGTTTTAGAGTTTTAGGTTTTATATTTAGGTCTGCTCTCTTCTGAGTTAGTTTTTATAAATGGTGTAAGATATGGGTGTGTCCTGTGGATCTACCAGTTTAATCGGAAGAGATTTGAAGAAATGACAGTGTTTGTGATAGAAAATGATCCAAAACAAACTCTGTGGAGGGTTGAAGGAATGCTTTCCTCTGTGTACAATTTCTTTCGCAGATGCAAGATAGTACACCCTGCAAATTCCGCTTTCCTTGCTGTCAAAATTGCTTTCAAAACACTTACTAAGGAAAATGCAGCAGTGTGCACAGATTTCTTTTGTGCAGTTCTTTAGGGCTACAAATGGAACTTGTTTCCAGGTGAAACATACACAGTGTTGCTGGAATAAGAAACATTTCCTGAAGCTTTATCAAAATCAGCTCTGGAATCAATTGGCCTTTAAGAAGGATCTGTCGCTTTCCTTCAAAAACTGTAGCTGATAAATATGTCCCTTCCAGCTGGGAGGTGGTATTTCTCAATCTAGGAAGAATACATTTATAGATCATTGAGATACAGAAAAGCCTTAATTAAAAAATTATGCTTAATTTAAAAAATACAAAGTTTTAGATTAACGATACGCTCATTTGTTTTCAAGAGTGTATACTTGATTGAAAAGCAGCTGGCGGTTTAAGGCTTTTTATGGCTTATTAGTTGTTTTTTTAAATTGAATTTCAATTGAGGGTTAGGCTGAGGTGGTTAAAGTGATATGGAGAGCTCCAGAGCGTGGCTTAGTGTTCCTCAAGAAATGCTAGAAGGGCACCAACTAACCACAAAGCAAGCAGCAGTTGGGCAGGATTGATTTTTATTAGTGGAGCTTAGTTGGGAGAGAACAGAGCTGGATTTTAAAACAAATATGGCTGTGCAGACAGCTCTGTCTCCCAGACTTGCAGTTAATTTCTGAGCTTCAGAGTCCAGGTTCCTGGGTTCAGGGTGTGGTGCTGCCAGGCATGAAGGCTGAAGCCTGGACTGGCGGGGTGGGGTTGGGAGGTTCGGGGGGTGATGTTTCTGAACCTGCCTTAGGGTGGAGCATTGGGTTTTTAAACCACATGCCCCTCAGGTGGAAGTGGATGGTGGTCTAGACATGCCCTGGGAGTTTGAGAAAAGATTGCTTTCATTTAAAGAGGGAAAATTCTCTTCGTTAGTGTGTACAAATGCAACAGACTTCTGTGCATTGACTTTTTATCCTGCCACTTTGCTGAATTCCTGTGTGAGTGCTAGCAATTTTGGGGTGGAGTCTTGGGTTTTCCACAAAGAGTATCCTGTCATCTGTGAAGAGTGAAAGTTTGACTTCTTTTTTGCCAATTTGGATGCCTTTTATTTCTTTTCATTGTCTGATTGCTGAGGCTAGGACTTCTAGTACTGTTTTGAACAGCAGTGGTGATAGTGGACAGCCCTGCTATGTTCCTGACCTTAGGGGAAAAGCTCTCAGTTTTTCCCCCTGTTGAGAATGATATTTTGCATATGGCCTTTATGATGTTGAGGTATGTTACCTCTGAGCCTACATTGTGGAGCGTTTTTATCAAGAAAGGATGCTGTATTTTGTCAAATGCTTTTTTGGGATCTATTAAGAGGATGATATGGTTCTTTCTTGTGCTTTCTTTTGTTAATGTGGTGAATCACATTGATTGATTTGTGGATGTTGAACCACCCTGGCAGTCCAGGAGTAAATCCCACTTGTTTATAGCAGCAGTGTCCACAATAGCCAAAATATGCTAAGAGTCCAGATGTCCATTGACAGGTGAATAGATAAGGAAGAGATGATATATGTGTGTGTATATGTGTATGTGTGTATATACATGTATACACACATACATACAGTGGAATATTCTTCAACATATATATGTATTCACATATTATATTCTCTCTCTCTGTACACACACACACACACACATATAGTGGACTGTTACTCAACCATCAAAAAGAATGAAATCTTACCATTGGCATTGCTGTGGGTGGAACTAGAGGGTATTTTGCTAAGCATGGAGTAAGTCAGAGAAAACAAATACCCTATGATTTCAATCATATGTGGAATTCAAGAAATAAAACAGATGAACATAGGGGAAGGGAAGAAAAAATAAGACAAAAACAGAGAGGAGGCAACCCGTAAGAGACACTTAACTAAAGGGAACAAACCAAGGGCTGCTGGAGGGGGGCGGGTGGGGGCATGGCATAATTGGGTATTAAGGAGGGCACTGATGTCATGAGCACTGAGTGGTATATATAACTGATGAATCACTGAATTCCACCCCTAAAACTTAATAATACACTGTAAGTTAACTAACTTGAATTTAAATAAAATTTTTTTAACAAGGAAGGTTTTCCCTGCACTTTTAAATTGTCTTCCAAAGTTGGTCTTTTATTGCTGAATTTTAAAAAATGTGGTAAGGTACACATAACATGAAATTTATTCTTTTAATACTTTTTAGGTAGTGTTAAACACATTTAAATTGTTGTTGGGCAAGTAATCTCCAGAAGGTTTTCATTTTGTAAAACTGAAACCCTGTACCCATGAAACAACCACTCCCCTCCCCCACCCTGGTAGCCTCCCCTCTACTTCCTGTGTTTGTGACTTGGACTAGTCCCCTGAGGTGTCTCCAGTGAGTGGAATCAAAATATTTGTCTTTTTGTGACTGGCTTACTTCAGTAGCATGACGCCCTCAAGTTTCATTCATGTTATAGCGTGTGACGGGATTTCCTTCCTTTTCTTTTTGAATTAGTTAACACTGCTCATCAATTAATCAGATGTTGATTAAGTACCTCAAAGTACACAAGACTGTTCTTGGTGCTTGAGGGCCTAGTATGGGGGGGAAGATGCCAGAGACCTTGAGGGAAAGTTAAGTGTCCATTTAGGAGTTTCAGATATGGAGAGCTGGAGAGCTGGCATCAAGCAGGAAAGGTCACAGTGCACAGGACAGGGGCAGAAAGTGGGCCTGCGCCTCTATTCTGTGTGAGTGTGTGTTCTGCAGCCGAGTGTCGGCGTCTCACCGGGGAGCTTGCTACAGCTGTAGATTCTCAGGCTCTCCCCTGACAGACTGTTTCAAACTGGTTCTTTTGTTTATCTGTTTGTTTTAATCTTGTGGTGGTGTAATTGGCCTCTGACATATTAGTTGCAGGATTTGATATTTTTAGAATTTGCTTCCTAAGACTGAATAATACTTCATCATGTGTGTCTGTGAATTTTGTTCGTCTGTTCTTCCATGGATGGCCACATGGGTTGCTTCCCCTTGTGGCTGTTGAATATAGTGCTTCTGTGAACAACAGAAGGGCCATTTTTAAATTAATGAATTGATTTTTCTGCCCCAGTCCATGGAAGGGAAACTTGATTGAGGTGCCAGGGCCGTAGGGCAAAGGCAAAGCCTGGGGCATGGCCTTACGTGACTTTCTTGGGGCGCAGTTGTTGGGGTTGTGCACTTCCTGCAGCCGCTGGCTGTGCAGGGGTGCAGTGAGCAGGGCACTTGGCGTCAGACTGTCGCCACCCTGCAGGCACAGTGCCAAGTGTGGGGGGCTCTCTCTGGATATTGTGGACACCTTCCAGCTGTTCGCCTGCAGAGATCAGATGCTGCTGGTCAGGCGGGAGGCCCTCCTTGACCTGGGTCTTGGCTTTGACATTCTCCCTGGTGTCCCTGGGCTCGACCTCAGCGTGAGGGTCTTGTCCATCAGGGTCTCCACCGGGTTCTGCCTCTCTGTGTCTGTGGGGCCTCCACCATCGCCACACCACTCAGTCGCCTTGTTGTAGAGAAAGACAGGGTGGCCGTGCTCCTTTTAATGTGAAGTTGTTCTTTTTACTTAGTTTTCTTAGCGCTCCAGTGACCACTGCTGTTCATACCAGACACTAGCAGATAGACTGTTGGTAATATTTGAAATCTGACATTTAAAACGTCCTCGGGGTTCTGCGTGGCCCCAGGATTGCTGCTGTGCACTTCGCTGGACAAGCGTGAGGTCCAGCAGGGGGTGAAGCCGACGTTCTACAACTGGAAGATGTCTCAACAAGACATCTGTCTTCTCGGGGGAGGTGGAGGCTGAAGGGGGAGCCCACGGGACCCCCACTTCTGCATGGTCATGGTCTACTGCCCTGGAGAGTGGCCGCCGCTTCTGGACCTATGTCTTGGAGCTCACCAGTGCGCTCTGGCCCGTGGTGGCTTACCCTGAGCCGCTGCCTTTCTGTCCTCCTGTTTAGCCCCCAGGACTGCTGAGCTTGCATCTCTGCTCCCGAGATGAGCTCTGAGGTCATGTTTAGGGCCTGCAGATGATCTGTGGTGCTTTTCGAAGGAGAAACTTTTTGGGACTGCTTTGTTCGTGGATGTTCTGGTATGGGCCATCCCTCCTGTACAGGGATGGTATAACGTGCCCCTCTTCCTCCCACACACCTTCCCTAGGAAACAGACGACAAGGGCAGATGCATGTCGATACCTTCAGCCTGGATTATTGAGAACCTGCTGTAGGCCAGGCCCCGTGTCAGGTGCTGGGGACGCCATCCTCGTTCCTGTGTCCTTGGAGGGGATTTGGCTCCTGGTCCCCCCCTTGACTCTTGGTGAGTGGACAAGGATAGAGTGGACAGATGTAGCAAGGGGATGTGAAAGGAATAGAATAAATGTGTGTACTTGAAAAAATTATGACTCATTAAACAGTCTTCACACTTTCAGAAGGGAGTTGCCCAGTGGATCCCCAGTGATCTGCACAGGAAAATGCCAACTCCTGGAGCCCAATGTATTGTCATGTTCTGAACTGCTCATGCATTAGGAGGGTGTCCCCATGAATCTTTTAGCAGATGCGTTGTGGAGAAATCTTGATTTGTCAGCTCTGTTGAACAGTGTCTTGCATTGAAGACCCTTGAATATCTTATGGAGATTTTCCTGAATCTTGGGGCTTGTGCCTGAAACTCTCCTCTTAACACCTTGTGAAGTAAGCAAGAAACAGAGCCCCGCGTGCCCCGAGAATGCCTACCGGTGTTTGCTTTTTTTCAGAGTGTGTTCCTTCCTTTTGTTCCTTATTGGTAATCACACCCCCCCCCCCTTCGTGGTACGTGTGGCCTAGACTCCGGAGCAGACGCAGAAGTCCTGGATGACTTGTGAGGAGGTACGGGGGTGAGGACAGGCCTGCTGCTGCTGCAGCTGTACCCGGGACGTATTTGCCGCTGGACGCAGTTTCTTCATGGTGCTTCCAGGTGCTTCGTTAAATCGTGACAGGGCGTGCTCATCCTCCTTTAAACCTTTTAGGTTAAAGCAAGCTTCTGGGCCAGCAGAGCTTTCTGATTCACAGAAGGGTGGTAAGTCGAGAAGAAGATGACAGAAACCAATCTGGGCCCGTGTCTCTCGCTGTCACTGCGGGACGGGACTCAGGCTCTGTCACATATAATGGAACACACCCTTTGACAAGGACTATCCATGTTTCTCTTGTTACGAGTATTAACTTGGTGTGTTGGTTTTAGTGTGAAACAACTAGAAAGTATTTTGGAAAGATAAGGGATGTGAAATACTGTAAATTGACCTCCTTATGGAAAGTTTAAACCATTTAAGGCTTCATTAGGAGCTTCTCAGCATAAATGGGGCAGGGTTGTTTGGTTTTGTTTTGTTTTCCCTTACTGTTACTGGAACTCTAGTTCTGTGTTTGACCCTTTGTCCCAAGAGGTGACTTCATTAGATGGTGGGAAAGCATGTGTGTTAATCCTCTGACACCATTAAATTTGGCATAGTCAGTTTCTGGATTTGTGTTCTCTATATACTGAACATGAAACTTCCTTCAATTGAGCCATTGACCTCCTTTTGAACAAGGAGATTTTTTTGAACAAGAAGATTAAAGTCATGACAAAAATAAGATTAGAGAACAGTGATTTCTTAAATGAGTCTAACTATAAGATTAATTCAGGGGACGCCTGGGTGGCTCAGTTGGTTAAGCAGCTGCCTTCGGCTCAGGTCATGATCCCAGCGTCCTGGGATGGAGTCCCACATCGGGCTCCTTGCTCAGCAGGGAGCCTGCTTCTCCCTCTGCCTCTGCCTGCCGCTCTGTCTGCCTGTGCTCGCTCCCTCTCTCTCTCTCTGACAAATACATAAATAAAATCTTTTAAAAAAAAAAATTCAGTGCACAGAAAAAAAATTCAAGGACTTGAAGTAACTTTCGAACGTACCACTCTGTGTGCTACTGGGACATGGTGTGGTCTGGGAACCCCCGAGGGTTCCATGAGGATAGAATTACTGTTGTAATGATTCTCGATGGCAGTTTCACATAAAAATGTCTTGTTGCAGTCGAGGCGTCTGGGTGGCTCAGTCAGTTCAGCGTCCAGCTCGTCATTTTGGCTCAGGTCATGATCTTGGGGTCGTGAGACTGAGCCTGCTTACAGTTCTCTCTCCTCCTCTCCCCCTCTTCTTCCTCTCTCTTAAGAAAAAGAATGCCTCGTAGCAGTAAAAATTATTGTATTAAAATCTCAACCCTTGAGGGCACCTCTTTAATATTCACATGAAATGGGAAGTATAGATAAAGTACCTTTACATCCCCAAGAAGGTGATTGTCAGGTTTAATGGGACTATATCCCAAGGATAGAAAGAATTACAAAAGAATCCCCCCACCCCAATTGAGTCCTCTCTAATTCCTTTTGTGGAGGTGATTTCTGTTAACAGTTGGGCACAGGTCTTTCATGCTTTTTGAATGTACAAGGAAAAATGTGCATTAATGTGTTTTGGTGCTTTCTGCCGCTGTTTGTTTTTTTAATTAACATATATTATTGGCCCCAGGGGTACAGGTCTGTGAATCATCAGGGTTACACCATTCACAGCACTCACCATTGCACATACCCTCCCCAGTGTTCATCACCCAGCCACCCAATCCCTCCCCTCCCCCCAGCAACCCTCAGTTTGTTTCCTGAGATTAAGAGCCTCTTATGGACATCTAGGTTCTTTCAGTAGTTTGGCTGTTGTGGACATTGCTGCTATAAACATTCGGGTGCACGTGCCTCTTCAGATCACTACGTTTGTATATTTAGGGTAAATACCCAGTAGTACGATTGCTGGGTCATAGAGTAGTCCTATTTTCAACTTTTTGAGGAACCTCCATGCTGTTTTCCAGAGTGGCTGCACCAGCTTGCATTCCCATCAACAGTGTAGGAGGGTTCCCCTTTCTCCACATCCTCGCCAACATCTGTAGTTTCCTGACGTGTTAATTTTAGCCATTCTGACTGATGTGAGATAGTATCTCACTGTGGGTTTTTTTTTTTTTTTTTTTTAAGATTTTGTTTTCACAAAAGAGAGATTACAAGTAGGCAGAGAGGTGGGGGCGGGGGAGAGAGAGAGAGGGAAGCAGGCTCCCTGCTGAGCAGAGACTTGATCCCAGGACCCTGAGATCATGACCTGAGCTGAAGGCAGAGGCTTAACCCACTGAGCCACCCAGGCGCCCCTGTCACTGTGGTTTTGATTTGTAGTTCCCTGATGCCGAGTAATGTGGAACACTTTTTCACGTGTCCATTGGCCATTTGGATGTCTTCTTTGCTGAAATGTCTGTTGATGTGTTCTTCCCATTTCTTGATTGGATTATTTGTTCTTTGGGTGTTGAGTTTGATAAGAACTGTGAAAGAATCTTAAACTTGATTGTTGTTGATGCTTATTGTTGGTAGTGGTGTGGATGGTAAAGTTTGAAACTGTTTTGTGTGTCTTATAGGTAAAGCAAATGGGTAAGTGGGGTAAGTGTACGTGAAATACTGAGAGTTGGAGCTTTCATTGTGGGAAATCTGGGATTGAGGGAGGTGAGGAAGAATCCTGTTATTTTGGATTTGAATTCAAGGTGTCACTGTGAATGTGTGATTTTAAGACGTTTAAAATATCATTACCAAGTCCTTACCTCTGATTTCTAAATGGCTGTGCATTTTGGGAAAATGGCTGATTCAGGGTCTGGGGCAGGTGAAATATAAGGCTAGCTTGGTACACTTGTGCCAGAAAGCAAAGAGGTACACAAAGACTATTAGGGTTATGTCAAAAGGACATAGCAATTCGCTTGAAGGAGCTCCCATTAGCCAAATTTAGGATAATTAGAGCATCAGAAAGAATGGTGACAGTAATGGATTATGTAGCACATTGAATTTAAAAAATAAAATACCATGAATCTACATGGGAGCAAGAGAAGCAGAGAGAGGGAGGGAGATAGCAAGAAAGAGAGTGTATTGTATTATAGAAGAATGCCAGCTAATACATGAAGAACGAATAGAATGTGAAAATGACCATTTTGGAACCTCTCATGTGTAGTAATTGATTTAGGTAAGAGCTGTCAGTGGATGTTGAAACCAATGAGTGAATTGTTACCAATCGGGGGAAGGATAGTCACAGAATGTCAAACATCACCCTACTTACTTCATGCTAAATACAGAGAGGAAAAGGTGTTTTTGCTAAGGAGAAATAGGGCACATCCCACCTTAATGTGTTGATCAGAGAGCATCACCACTAAAAACCAGAGATAGCCAGACATTATGTGCTTTCTTTTTTTCTTTTTTGAAGATTTTGTTTATTTATTTGACAGAGATCACAAGTAGGTGGGGGGGTGGGTGAAGCAGGCTCCCCCCTGAGCAGAGAGCCTGATGCAGGCTCGATCCCAGGACCCTGAGATCATGACCTGAGCCGAAGGCAGAGGCTTTAACCCACTGAGCCACCCAGGCGCCCCATTATGTGCTCTCTAAGTGAAGAATGTGGTACTACCTATGAAGTAGTCATCATTTTGTCAGAAAGAAGGAAACTTGAATCTGACTGAGCCTGTAACTTCCACTCCCAAATCATAGGAAATCCGTGGGGACATAGGAGTTGGTTAAATACCATCTTGCAGCTGCAACAAACAGACACAAACCCCAAACACAAACTTCCAGACTTTTGCAAACTCCACAGATGACCCAGTTTCTTCAAAAATAAGTTGCCAAAGGGAAGAAAGGGACACATGAGAAAAGACTTTATAGAGCTATTGACCAGTGTACAGAGCTTATTCAGATCATGATACAAATGAGTTAAAAAATATAAGTTAACAGGACTGTGAACACAGACTATTTGCTGGTGATACAGGGTGAAATGATACTGTATCTTCATTTGCTTCAAAATAATTTGGAAGGAGTGCAGTTGGGTAGGGCTGTGGATGGGAGAAGATTAGCCATGGGCACAAACTGCTTCGGGGTCGGTGTGTGTGCTCATTGTACTGTCCTGCCTACATAGGGTTTGGTTTGAAAATTACATAATTACGTTAACCCTAATTAATAGATAATCTAATATTTTGTGTCTCTTTATGCATTGCATTGAGAACTGCGTTTCATTTATATAGAATTGTTGCCAGAAATGTTTTACTTAACTGTATCTGGAACCAATCAGATAAGCTCAGAACGTATGACATTCGATAAGGCTGTTGTCTTGGGCTATTCAAATGATGTCAGTGTCATGAAAAGCAACAAAAAATACTGTAAAAAAAAAATACAGTGCATGAACTTGACATTTTGGGGACAGTTGCAGACATTTAAATATGAACTTGTAGTAAATGATATATTGAATTAATGTTAGTTCTTTTAGGTATGATTATAGTTTTGTGGCTTTATAGGGGAATGTTTTTATTCTAAGGAAAAGGGTGCTAAAGTATTTTAGGGTGAATTAGTATGATGTCTGCACTTTACTTTAAATATACACAGGTCACATGTGCCTGGGTGGCTGGCTCAGTTGGTTAAACAGCTGCCTTCTGCTCAGGTCATAATCTCAGGGTTCTGGGATCGAGCCCCATGTGGGGCTCCCTGCTCCACGGGGAGTTGGCTTCTCCTTCTCCCGTTTGCCCTTTCCCCTTGTGTGCCTTCATTCTCTCTCTCAAATAAATAAAACGTTTAAAAATATATATATACATGGATTAAGTTGGCTCATACTAACTGGCTGTTTCTGTAGGTCACAAACTGTGAAATACTAGCAAATGCCTATGGTTCCACTTAATGTTTGTTGAAAGAAAACAAGCGTGGGGACGCCTGGGTGGCTCAGTTGGTTAAGCGGCTGCCTTAGGCTCAGGTCATGATCCCAGCGTCCTGGGATCGAGTCCCACATCGGGCTCCTTGCTCGGCAGGGAGCCTGCTTCTCCCTCTGCCTCTCCCTGTGTGCGCTCTCTCTCTCTCTCTCACTCTCTCTAACAAATAAAAAAGAAAAAAAAAAAAAAGAGAACAAGTGTGATGACATATGGGGACTCCTGCGAAGAATATAGAGATGTGTGTACCATTCCTTCACTTTACTCTGGGTTCGAACTTTTTCAAAATAAAGAGTTGGGAACAAGTGGGTAGTCAGCATATGAAAATGAACTCTGAACAGATACACAGTTGTTAGATGATGTGTGCTGACAACATTCTTGGAATATTTGCCTATAATAGCGTTTATATTCTCTTGGAATTCTGAAACTACTTGATTGAGAATATAGACAAGGAGCAAAAGGTACTTATTTTGCTCTATGGATTTCTATGTCTGAATCAGCAGATGATGAAGAGCAGAAAAATTAAAGAGCTACAGGTGGAAATGAAGAAAAGAGGAGCTTAGTAATATCTTATTTTGACATAGATGATGATTTAAAGACAAATCCACTGTAGGAGAAAAATAGATTGTTGGTTTATCAGAACCCAGTGACTTTATATTTTGTGAAGAGATCACACATGGCTTCTGTTAGGTCTGGCCTTGACATTCTGTCTGGGTCTGGCCTTGACATTGTCTGTAAGCTGGGATACATCTCTGGGATACATCTGGAGATGATGGAGTTTCCATCATCTGGGATACATCTCTTGTCCTTCCCTACCCCACCTTCTTTTGTTGCCATGAGGAATCCGCTGAAACACATTCTGCTCCGGAGTTACTGGGCAGATCGATAGAGCTAGGAGATGCTCATTCCTCCTGCTCTCTAGAAAATTTAAGTGATGATAACAGCCCCTGGTTTGATCTTTCTTCTTTTCTGAATCTGAAACAGGTCCCTAAAGAAGTGGCTGACATCTTTAATGCCCCCAGTGATGATGAAGAGTTTGTCGGTTTCCGAGATGATGTTCCCATGGAAACCCTCTCATCAGAGGAGAGCTGTGATAGTTTCGACTCACTGGAGTCAGGGAAACAGGTACGGATGGTTCCTTTCATGGAAGGCCTGGTCTTGGGAAGCCTGGATATTGGTTCTGATATTCTTTTATTTGAATTTGGTGTGAGATTGATGATCGTGGTTAACTGTGGAGCATTTGTTTTATAAGTGTTTTGCCTTCATGTTTCAAGAACCAGTGAGAGTACCTAGATCATTTTACTATTCAAGCCCTTTCTGTGTATGACATATATACACATATATAATGGGGCCTCACATGATCAGATGCATTTTCTTTGCAACCTCAGGGTTGCAGCCTGTGTGGAGGCTGCACTCAGAGAGTTCCCAGCCGGCCAGCAGGGGAGGCTGGGTCCGCACAGCGCCAGTCCACACCGCAGTCCCGAGCGGGTTACCCCGAGCCAGTCCCTGGGCTCCTGGAGCGTGATTCTCTCGGCACCTCACTCTTGGAATTGCTGGGGAGGGCATTATTCTTTCTTGGATTACTTGGCTCTCTGACAAACACAAGTGACATTTCTCTGAGAGTTAGTTTCCTGGAGGTTTCTCTTGTGCCTCAGCGGGAGCATGGCCAGTCAGATTCACCAGGCTTTGGTGGCCTTTTCTTCTGCTTTCATTGTGGCTCTCAAAATTCCTCATTCTCCCTTGACCTTGGCTTCTCTTAAAAGGCTGTACATTAAGCCCGTCTGGCTTTGACTGGGCAGGTGCAGTAAGAGAAGCAATTAATTGTATAGGGAAGTGCCTGCTTGCTGCCGGGCTGCTTGTGCATGTTCTGGCCTCTGTGGGAGCTGGTCTTGCCCGTGTTCAGGGGCCTCGCCAGTCTCTGTCTTCTGTACTTTACGTGCTGTCTCGTTTGACCCACTAGCCACCTGCTTCTTCTCTGCTTGGTCTCTTCCTCTTTCTTACGTGTTTCATACTTCACGGTCCTCTCTTTTGTCTCCCGCCCCCATTTGTGGATGTGGTTCAAGATTTTGTCTTCAGACCTTTTCTCTCAGCGATCTCGGGACCGGCCTGCTTTCAGCCATTACCTGCAAGTTCTTGATGGCTTGACTTCCCTCTCAGGCCCCACACATACTTTGACTGCCAGTCGGACCAGTCTTGATCAGGGGAGATCTCAGACTCACCGTTTTCCTTCCCCTGGTTGTCTGTTTGTCCTCCTCATTCTTATATCTGTCTTTGGTATTCGTGACCCCTCCCCCTCCTCTCCCATCCCCCAGCTCCCTTGCAAACACCTGTGGCCCTTCTGCCATGTTGCTTGCCTCCATCCCTTCCCTTTCCTCCCTTCCTCAGTTCCCCTGGTCCTCCTAACCCTTACCTCTGGCAAAACTGAGCTCTGGTCATGCTCCTTGCCTTATTCAGAAGCGGCTTGAGCATGCCTAGGCAGTGAGGGAGAGTGGCACCCTCTGGTCCACCATGAGGGGCATTATGAGCAGCACAGGATGGGCATGAAGAGCTGGGCCTGGAGCTCAGCATTGTGGTGGACATTATGAAACAGCGCAGCTTCCCTGTCTTGGCTATTGTAAATAATGTAAGTAATGCTGCAATAAGCACAGGGCTATTAAAGTAGTGTTTGGGGTTTTTTTTGGGGGGCGGGGAGGGTTGTATACCCAGTAGTGAAATTACTAGATGATTGGGTAGTCCTATTTTTTTTTTTTTTAAGATTTTATTCATTTATTTGACAGACAGAGATCACAAGTAGGCAGAGAGGCAGGCAGAGAGAGAGGAGGAAGCAGGCTCTCCACGGAGCAGAGAGCCCGATGTGGGGCTCAATCCCAGTAGCCTGGGATCATGACCCGAGCCGAAGGCAGAGGCTTTAACCCACTGAGCCACCCGGGCGCCCCAAGGGTAGCCCTATTTTTAATTTTTTGAGGAACCTCCGTACTGTTTTCTGTAGTGGCTACACCAATTCCCACCAGTGCTGCAGGAGTAAATCCTTTTTCTCTACATCTTCAATATTTACTTCTTGTCTTTTTGATTTTAACCATTCTGACAGGTGTGAGGTGATACTTCAGTGTGGTTTTGATTAGCGTTTTCCTGATCATTAGATAGGGGAGCAACCTAAGTGTCTATCAATGGAAGAGTGGATAAGGAAGATGCTGAGTATGTGTACAATGGAATATTATACAGCCATAAAAAGGATGAGGTTTTTGCCATTTGCGGCAACATGGATGGGTCTAGGGGTATTATGCTATGTGAACTAAGCCACACTGAGGAGGACAAATAACATATGACTTCACTCATGTGGAATCTCAAAAATAAAATAAAAAGTGGAATAAGACCTATAAATGCAGAGAACAAGCTGTTGGTTGCCAGCAGGGAGGGGGGTAGGGAGATGGGCAAGATGGGAAAGGGGAGTGGGAGGTACAGGTCTCCAGTGACATAGGGGATAAGTCATGGGGCGGAAAAGGCACAACACAGGGACTATAGTCAGTGATACTGTAACAGAGTTGTATGGTGACAGATGAGAGCTACACTAGTGGGCACAGCATAAGGTATAAAGAAGGTGGAGCACTGTGTTGTGCACTGGAAACTAACACTCTGGGTTACTAGATTCAAATATGGACATTTAAAATAAAAAAGCCAAAGCAGCTGCTTTTGCTGCTCTGGGCACTGTTCCTTCAGTGCAGTCAGACCTGCCTTTCCTGCTCCCCCTGCTGGGGGTGGGAGGTGGTGTGGACGGGGACTCCAGTGTGCCTGAGATGGCCTGTGATCGTGTGCTTTCGTACAGCTCGCCCTGAACTCACGCGCCTCCTGGGGACAGTGGAGGTGTTGTCATCATCCCTGTTTCCCAGGAGATGAAACTAAAGCTCAGGGCAGTGAGGTGGCATGTGTAAGCCCCCATGTCTGAGAAGTGTCCAGGCCGGGATGTTGGAGATCTGGGAGCATGACTTGGCAGCCTCGTCCCTCTCACTGCTCCCATTTGCTGCAGGGGACCTGAAGCCGCACGGAGACCCTCCGCATACACCAGTCCACCTGCCGTAGGCACTGGGCTGTGCTGTTCATTCTGCTTGTGTGTCCTCTCCTCATTTTTCTAGAGTCTGCCCCTGTTCAGATCCAGTTCAAATGCTGCTGCTGCTGCTTGAAGTTTTACTAGATTTTCTTCCTTTTCTTTTTTTTATTCTTTTCTCTTCTCTTCTTTTTTCTTTCCTTTCTGTGCCATACTGCTCATGTCTCTTTTGTCACGCTGATCCTCACCTCTGTCCCACTGCCCCACTAAACCATTAACCTCCTCGCGGGGAGGTGCCCCATACGTGACTGATGCCTCCCAGCTTTCCTGGGTTGGACAGCTTCTGCATGCTGTCCCTTTCCTCATGTTCCATGCGTTCAGCGCCCATTGGTGAATGAGCCCCCACGGGGTGGAATTGAGGTGGGATGCCGGTCTAACTGGCTCAGTTCACCATCATTTTCTAGTCAGTTTCTTCATGTCCCATGAGCTTCAAAATAAAAAGTCTAAGCGCTCTGTCAGCTCCTCTTCTCATCTGTTACTTGCTTATGTTCTTGATCACGGGAGATGGATACAGGGGACCCGGGTCAGAGCATACTGCCTGCTACTGACTTGAAAGGGCCACAAATTCTGGAGAGCAAAGAGCTGTGTGAGCATTGTAACCAAGACTGCAGTGAGACTGTGGAGTGGATATTTTGCTTTATACACACTCACATTAAGAACCGTGTTTTGGGGCGCCTGGGTGGCTCAGGAGTTAAGCCTCTGCCTTCGGCTCAGGTCATGGTCTCAGGGTCCTGGGATCGAGCCCCGAATCGGGCTCTCTGCTCAGCAGGGAGCCTGCTTCTCCGTCTCTCTCTCTCTGCCTGCCTCTCTGCTGACTTGTGATCTCTGTCTGTCAAGTAAATAAAATCTTTAAAAAAAAAAAAAAAGAACCGTGTTTTGTTTTTGTTTGTTTTGTTTTTTTTAGGTTGGCTCCATGTACAGCTTGGAGCCCATAGTGGGGCTTGAACTCATGACCCTGAGATTAAGACCTGAAATGAGAGGCAGACACTTAACTGACTGTGCCACTCAGGTGCCCCCAGAACAGTTTTCACAGCTTGTGGAATGAGGAGGAGAAAAGAAAGGGCCTTGGTTTAAGGCTATGACTGAGTTGTTTCTGGGTTCGATCTGGTCACCAAGGATATCACTTTCTCCCAGGCTGACCACTTCCCTGTGAGGCCAGCTCAGTGAGCGAAGCGAGCCAGAGGACGGAAGGCTGGAGCTTGCTGCTCGATGTGACTTGTTCTTTCTGGGCCCGAGGCAGGGACAGTGGGTGTATGATGGAATGGACACAGAGACCCCATTGCCCTAGGGCTGCCTACAGAGGCCAGCTCCGGGCTCCATGAGCCGGATGTTTCCTGCCTTGGGATGTAGCAGGTTCCTGGTGGCTTTCTGTGGCAGCCAGCCATGTCCCAGTCTTCCTTAAAAATCAGCCTGGCCCTGTTGCTTCTGCTCCCTGACCCCACATGCTCTTGATGCATGTTAACCAGCTAAGAGAAGCTGCATGGACTTGCACACAGTATGCAGCAGGGTTGACTTTAGTCTTTCTTAAACACCATTTGAATTTCACTTTAAAGAAACTTCCCTTTTGTGTTTGTATTTTTTTTTCCCAAGCAGCTGCACCACAGCTATCAACAAAGAAACAAAGTAATTTAGCTCCAAGCACACTCATTCCAATTACCCATAATAATTCATAGGAGACATTTAAGCTTAAAAAAATGCTAGATACAGACATTTCTTTCTCTTTCCCCCTGTAAATTTTCCCACTCATCTATTATATCTATTTTTCTCCAGAGATGATGTGAGCTTGAAGAAGTATATAATTAAAGTCAGGGAAAGGCAGTGGGGGAGATACAGATTCTCCAACCAAATGTGGTGCAAGGAGGGGTCATTGCTATATCGGGTGCAGGAGGAAGAGACGCTGGAGGCAACTGGGGACACTGACTCCAGCCTTGGTTGCCAGCTTGGAAGAGGCCGGTCTGGGGGTCTCCTTTCCGCAGTGCAGGTCCGTTCCCTCCTTTCTGTCAAGACAGCCATTGAGAGAGCCTGGTTCCTTGCCTTTTACTGGTTCAAAAGACAGAAAAAGTCATTTGAAAATATCTTTCCTTTTTAAGCATCCTAGAGCATCTTTCCTTCTGCTCACTTGCTACCTGTCGGTGGTTGCTGGCCTCCCACCTCCTGCAGGACAGGCTCTCCTGGGCTGGGAGGGTTGGCGCTTCCATCCTCCCCTGCCCTGGGCAGTCAGGGTGCAGAGGTGGCCTTCTCGCAGGGGGTGTGGAGGGGTGTGAAGGGCTCTGGCCCTTTCCTGCACAAAAACGTGCTGTCCCTGGAAGCGAGGCAGGCTGTGCTCTTTGACTTGGGGGAGCCGGCTCTGGGCAGCTGCTAGGAGGGAGAGTCGGCTTATGGCAGGGAGCCAGGGCTTTTCCCCGTGGCTCCTTCCTATGTGTGTTTGGTTCTGTGTGAGAGCAGACCTTCCTGATGGCCCGCCCCGGCAGGAGGAGCTGAAGTCCATCGCCACTCACCAGCCACAGAAGCAGCTGGGTGAGCCTGTGGCCATGCTGATTCTTTGAAATGGTGCAGTTGTTTCAGATTGTTCACTTCTGTTTCTCTAATCTGTAGAAAGATGTGTGTGTCCATGGGTGTGTGTTCGGTTATTGCGGTAGCATATACATAGCATAAAATTTGCCATTTCACCATTTTCTAAGAGTGCCCAGGTTCTTGCCAGTGAGATGCTCAGTGGTGTCAAGGACATGCACAGGGTTGCACAGCTGTCCCCGTTACCCAGAACGTTTCCATCACCTCGAACAGAAACTCCCCATTAAATAACTCTTCGCTGTCCCCTTAGCCCCCTGGTCACCTCTGTTCTTCTTTCTTTATGACATCTGTGTGTTTTCAATTTAGCAAGATGTACGTTTCCATTCCAAATACTTCTCGGAAGAGCTAAGAAGAATTTTTATAGAGGACACTGACTCAGAGACGGAAGAATTTGAAGGATTTACCCAGAATGACCTGAATGGAAATAGTAACCCAGAAATCACGGTAAGAATTATGGACATGGGAGAGTGTGGATTGTCATATTTTCTGTCCTATTTCTGAATTGTATTTTCTTGTAAGAAGTCACTTGGTAAATGAATGACTTTTTCTTACATGTTTATCTTCTAAGCCGGTTAACAAAATATAGAATTGGCTATTCTAAGGCTAATTCCTGGCCCACCAGTCCATTCTCCTACAGAAAATCCACTTGTCTTTCCCTGGTACCTTAGGTGTTCGGGGGGACATGTCTCAGGTGTCCCTTATTGTCCTTCTGAAAGAATTTATTTTAGACTTTCGGGAACATCTTTTATCTGGAAAGAGGACCGTCTGTCTAGGAGTAGCAAGTTCCTTAAAGTCATTTCTTGTTGTGTGTAAAGTCATGCTCTTGGGTTTGGAGTTAATTTGGCCAAAATGTAGCTATGGTACAAACTTAAAAAGAGTTTTCCCTGTGTATTCTTGGTTTGGATGCAGAAATGCTCTTTCAGTGATAAAGATGACTGGACTTGTCTAACTGCTGAGGGAGATCTCTCAGTACTTGACCTTCAGGAGACTTGATGATTTCTTCCTTCACTCCCCATGTTGAGGCCAGTGTACTGCCAATTAGTATAGGACTCTCCGGGTACCTTTAAAGAACAACCTTTGGGTTTTTTCCAGGCTTTAGAGTGTCTTCTGCTAACTGAAAAATAGCACCCATGTATCCCCAAATCAGCCCACTGTTTCCTTCTTTGGTATCAAGATAAAGGATAGAGGTTAAACCTCTTCCCATTCAGAAGCTCCTAAGGAACCATGGCTGGCGAGCTGGTGTGGAACTTGGGTAGAAGTTTAAATAAGCTGTACTAAGTAGGTTTGCTTTGTTCCTCACCTTCTGGGGGATCTTAAGGCCTGAAAGCCCCTAATGGCAGGCTGCCCTGTTCCATGTTGCTCCCTCGCCCTCCTCTGGGTGTGTCTACAGAAGCTGCTTGTAGGCGGTTGCTGTGTTCTGGCTGGCCAGCCTCTGGTTTTTTGCCCGCAAGACACTTAACTAAAATTCTTCCAGACCCTAATGGGTATTGTCTACTCTTTGTGACTAACTTGTCTTCTGATTTTTGGCTAAGTGAGGTCAGGTGGTTCAGGGAATTCAGGTGTTTCTAAAGGTTTCTCCACCCCCACCCCCCATTCGTGGTCTGTACATTTGAGGTATGAATTTTGACCTGCTCATTGATAGAACTCATAGCTTAGGGCAGGTCCACCTACAAATTTGGTTTTCCCAGGCAGTGAGCCAACACGTGTTACTGTCTCCCTCCTCCGCCTCCTGCCCACCTTAGTGAGGACTGGGGAGACCACATTCTCTGACAGTAGGATGTTACTCCCCTGGTGTCTCGTGGTCTGATAGCTATATGTGAAGCTGCCACAGCGGTGGTGCTGGGCCTTGTGAGCTTTGCCTTCGGTCTCCACTGCTGGTTACAGTTTGCTCTTGTCTACTTTAGTCCCTTACAGAGTCCTTAGCAAAGGGGTATAGGTTGGAGGATGATACAGATAAATAAAGCCAATCTGAGAGAGATATTCTCTGAAGTTCTCCAACACTGTCTTCCTAACATTGGATTCCTCCAATCCCACCATTTGGATTCTAAAGCTACCAATACAGAAAGTTTAGGATACCAAAAAAAAAAAATCAGTACACTGCGGTTTTATTTCTTTCCTTGGCATGTTGTGGATTGATACATATCCCAAGATCGGAAGCTATCGGCATGTTGCCCCCCCGACTTTCCTTATTTATTCATTTTTTAAGTGGGCTCCAGCCCAGTGTGCTTGAAGTTATGACATTGAGATCAAGACCTGAGCTGAGATCGAGTTGGACACTTAACTGACTGAGCCACCCAGGTGCCCCAATACATTTTTTAGTTTAGTTTTTTTTTTCTTTTTCTTTAAAGTAGGCTCCATGCCCATTGTAGGACTTTAAGTCATGACCCTGAGATTACGAGTCACATGCTCTGCCAACTGAGCCAGCCAGGTGCCCGTCCTCTGCCTTATTATTAACTTGAGTTCAGCTAGAATTTGGGGCATGGGGGAGTCATGAGGAGGAAGTCCTCTGAGTCACTGAGTCACTGAGGAGGAAGCTGTCATTTACCTCAGTCATGGGCCCATTGTGTGCTGCTCCCTGCTCTCCTCACAGCGGCCCTGTTGTCCAGAGTCCCTGACAGAGGCTCTTCGCATGTGGTAAAGGAAAGATGCCCAGGAGGGGGCCTTGTGATAGTCAAGCCTGTGTCTGCCATTGTTAAGAGTCCCTTGGCATCTGAGATGTCACCTGTCGCCTGGGTAATTTTACCCTGCCATTGCCTTCTGTGTTCTCATGTGTAAGACTGAGTTCCATTTTAATGCCAGAAACCCATATCAAGCAGAATCAGAAAATTGGGGGTGAGAGTTTCTTGAGTTGACAGAACAGGTACCTCACAACAACCCAAGAGAGCTGTCTGCCTTGGTGTTCCCCTGTGGCTCCACGGGTTGCAGAACAGGGAGGGGATGACCCTGGCAGTGAGGACCTGTCATGTCCTGGGGATAAGCCTTACCACTGACCCGTCATCTGCTTACTCTGTCGTTGGCTGACGTGAGGTCAGCTCTCCTGTCCCCCCTAGAAGCTCTGTTCCTCTTGTTCCTCCCTTTCAGTGTGGAAGAGTATTTGTCTTCCCCGAGCACTCCATTGTTACCTGACGCTAATGCATACACCACACACAGCCTTTTTTTTGGCCAGTCCTCCTAATACTCGGCCGTTCCCCCGTGGAGGAGCCCTCCTTTGTGAGCACCCCACTTCCAGCCCGTGCTCTGAAGGCGGCAGTCCGCCGGGGGCTGGGGCCGGGCCAGAGGGCAGCAAGAGAATGCCTGCTCTTCCCCCAGATGCCTCAACAGAGCACCTGACTGAGAGATAGGAAGGGGAGCTTGCTTCTCGTCTTTTCTCCGCAGTAATGATGAGTGCTTTTAAATGACATGTTCTGGGAGGTCTGTCACGAAACATGATCTCTGCTCTTTTCTCTGGTTTTGTTAGCTTGTGGAGTCAGATCTGAGTGATGCTGGTAAGGTGTCTTCAGTGAGTGAGGAAGAGGAGGAGGATGAAGGAGCAAAGGCTACACCTAGAAGAAGCAGACCCAGGAGGAGCAGTATCGGTCTTCGAGTAGCCTTTCAGTTCCCCACCAAGAAACTGGCAAAAAAATCAGATGACAGTTCTTCGGAGCCATCGTTTTCTAGCACACGCTTACAGGACAGTAAAAAAGCCATTCTTGGAAGAAAGAGAAGCTGCAGACAGGGGAAGGAAAGAGAGGATTCAGTCTCAGAGTCTGAGGAGGAGTCTAGGGATGAGGGCCAGGAGGGCTCGGATGCTCTGCTGAAGAGGACCATGAACATCAGGGAGAACAAAGCCATGGTAAGGCCCCGCAGCAGGCGGTCCAGGGCTCCGGGGCTGTCCTGGGAGCCTCGGCAGCCCTGGCTGCTGTCAGGAAGTGTCTCCTGGGTATTGGGTGTCCCTCCTTTCTTCCTGAATCCCCAGCCAGTTGATACCAGATCGGCTGTGGCTTGGGAATAGAAAGCCAGTCCTCAGGACGATTTTCAGCTCCTTGTCCTGGTACGGTGACCTCTTGCTACTTACTGTCTACTAGAAAGTTAAGTTTCCACTAGGTGGTGGTATTGGAGAGGGGAGGGCTGAACAGCTGGCAGTTCCCAGCCGAGAGGAGCAGATGTGGATCTGGTGTGGAGCAGCCCATGTAAGGGCCTTGGTGAGCAACTCGCAGTGAGAAGTCCTTTGATGACCCCCTGGGGCTTCAGGACCTCAGATGAGGGAAAGGGAGGCCTTGGTATTACGCTGAGCAGTTGTGAATCACGTTAACATGTCTTCCCTGGAATGAATGATGGCACCAGGGGAAATCGTTGTTATGTGTATTTGGTTTTTCTATATTTGGTCACTAACTTGTTGACTTTGTTGTAATTTTGTATATACAGAATTAGTAGAATTCTGCCATTCAGTTACTTTTAGTATTTTGGAATATTTTTAGTATTTTCTTTTTAAAAAACATAATATGATACCATATATACGCAACCTTAGATGTCTCATAAGAAAATAAAAAGCCTCCTTTTGAGTGTAGCTTATCCTAAGATGTATTTGTGATTAGCTAAGGGAATTTTTAAAAAATATTTATTTATTTGAGAGAGCATGAGAGGGGAGAAGGTCAGAGGGAGAAGCAGACTCCCCGTGGAGCTGGGAGCCGCATGTGGGATTCCATCCCAGGATTCCGGGATCATGACCTGAGCCAAAGGCAGTTGCTTAACCCACTGAGCCACTGAGGCTCAGTGAAATTTTTTAGCACTGTATCTGCATTTTAAAAATAACTATGTTCGTGAATTTTTAATGACACCTGTACATTTGTTTAAACGTAAAATTAAAAATCTGAATTGATTGGAATATTAATACCTGTTATTCGGTGTTCTTAGGTTCTTATGAAAATGGGACTGTTTTCACAAGTTATTTTTACTAGTGAAAAATCAATCTAAACAGGTTTTTTTGAGCTCGAAGTAACTGTCCAAACAGTCTAGCTGAACCTCTTGTTTTGAACCTGACGAAACTTAGCTGTGCACGATGATCTGTTCCAGGGGCCCCGTCCAGGAGGGCCACCTCAATCCAGGGACGCGTTCATCATGTGCTGTGATGACCTTTATATATAAAAAAATGGGTACAGATATTATTCCTATGAATGATGATCTCAGCGTCTTCCGTCTGGTGGTAGAAATCTTTACATACGAGGTCAAAAATACAGCAGCCATTGAGACTGTACTTGAACTACTTGAGTCACGTTGCTCATGTCGGCAAAACTGGGGGCGTGGGGATAAGGTGTTAATGCACGAGGCGTGGCAGTACTGATGTGAGGTCCCTTCTTTTGTTCTGACCCTCAGCTCGCTCAGCTACTGGCGGAACTGAACTCTATGCCAGATTTCTTCCCAGTACGAACCCCGAACTCAGCTTCTGTAAGTAGGTCCTTTGTAAGTAAGTCCTTTACAATTACTGATGCCGGCACTGACGGGCAGAGCCCGTTGCCAGACGGCATTTATTCAAGGCAGCTCCCCTTGCATCGGTCTGTGCTCTTCTTGCTTGCAGAAGAAGAGAGCCTCGAGGCGGGCCTTCTCCGAGGGACAGGTCACCCGGCGCACCAACCCGGCCCGGAGCGCGCGGCCTCCTGAGAAGTTCGCCCTGGAGAGCTTCACCGTCTCAGCTGCCAGATTTGCAGAAGAGTTCTACAGTGTCAGGAGAAGGAAGACGATGAGTGGGGTATTTTCTGAGCACCATAAACAGGTTATTCTTGGTCTAAGCCAGTGCTGCGGTTTTGACCCGGCAGGCGTGCTGCTTCGTGGGCATCTCTGTCACGTTCCCAGGCGGCGCCACTGTTCCCAGAACCACGCTCAGAGACGAACCCCCCACTCCTACCTGAGCTGCAGGCTGGAGCGCGCCTCCACCTCAGCCCAGCAGAGGAGCTGCTCAGGGTTAGGACCCTCAGCTTAATCTGCCGGGGAGGCAACAAAGGCCTGTCTAGTCTGCCTTGTGGTTTTGCTTGTGGGAAAGGGCAGTGATTTCTCCTCACCTTTCAGTTTTAGGACGGGGTGTTTTAAATGCTTTCAGAGTCTGGAGCGAGAAACTAGGTCCTTCCCTTTTGCAGGTGTGGCCGTTCACTCACTGTGGTTCACTCCCATCCTCACAGAGTTTACGGCTGCTGCTGACGATTTCTTGGCCAGGGAAAACCTGGGCTGCTTGTTGCTCGTTTACTGTTGTATCACTGCGCCGTGAAGGCAGCTGGCCCCGTGCCTGTGGCAGGAGCTCTGTAATGAGTGATGCCAGGGGAGTAGAAGAGGGACATGGCTAACATTATGGTCTAGAGCTTTGAGAGTGAGAAATGATTTTTTTTTTTTTAAAGATTTTATTTGAGAGAGAGCATGAGCTGGGGGGCGGGATGGCAACAGAGAGGGATAAGCAGACCTCCCCACTGAGCAGGGAGCCTCATGCGGGACTCCATCCCAGGACCCTGAGATGAGGACCTGAGCTAAAGGCAGAGGCTTAACTACCTGAGTCACCCAGGCGCCCTCAGAGTGTGAAATTTTTATGTGCTTTTTAACCAGTCAAAACAGCTTATGCCAGGTTCTGCTTTGGTTCGTTTTACAGGGGAAATGCCAGGGGTACAGACGGCGGCACCGAATATCTTCTTTTCGGCCAGTGGAGGATATCACTGAAGAGGACTTAGAAAATGTTGCCATAACTGTTCGAGATAAGATCTATGATAAAGTTCTGGTAAATTATGTATAATGAATAATTTACATGATTGTGATTCTAATGGGGAGTCTGAGGCAGTGGTATTTGAAATCTTGCATTGTCTTTATTTTTTTTTTAAAGGTTTTTTTTATTATTATTTATTTGACAGACAGAGATCACACAAGTAGGCAGAGAGGCAGACAGAATGGGGAGGGGAGAAGCAGGCTCCCTGCCGAGCAGAGAGCATGACGTGGGACTCGATCCCAGGACCCCGGGATCATGACCCGAGCGGAAGGCGGCGGCTTAACCCACTGAGCCACCCAGGCGTCCCTCTTGCATTGTCTTTAAACTGTAGCTGGGCTTATACCCCCAGGCCTTCTTTCTTCCCTCTGACAGGGAGGATCAGCTGTGACTGGGAAGGGGAAGCCGCTTGGTCTAGGAATTCTCTGGAAAGGTCTCTGGGGGATGCGTATGATCTTTGGGAAGGCAGGGATATAGTTTGGAAAAGCGCATTTAGAATAGTTACATTTTAAGTAATCTTTAGGGTGTTCATGTTTTAAACACTGGAAAATCATACTGTGGGGCGTATTGTGGGGTTTTTTTGTGTGCTTTTTGATTCATATAGCCATAGGAACTAGTTTGACAGAATATCTTCGGTCAGTAGGAAATGGGTTAAATATTTTTTATTAAACAGTGATTTGGAGGGAGGCTTCGTGGTGGTATGCATTGTTTTTTTAGATGAGGCAGTGCCTTATTACTTAGGGTAGTAAGAGGTTTTTACTCGTCAGCTTTTTAACACCAAGAAAATATATTCTGAAAAGACCTAGATCCCTGGAAGCGAGGCTGGAGCCCCATGCTGCTGCCCTGGACTCATGGCCACTGGGCTCCTGTCCCGTCTATGGGCTCTTCCTCCCCTGCCTCACGGCTTTCTGCTGGTCTCTCTGATCATGTCCTTCCTTTCAGGCTTCTAGACGGGGCTGTGGTTTGTGCCAATGAGGCCGAGTTGCTTCGTGCCCCAACGAGCGTACGTGGCCACATGTGGCCATCACCCTCTAAATCCTGTCTTCCTCCCTCAGGGCAACACCTGCCACCAGTGTAGGCAGAAGACCATTGACACCAAGACCGTGTGTCGGAACCAGAGCTGCGGCGGGGTGCGAGGACAGTTCTGCGGGCCGTGCTTAAGGAATCGCTACGGGGAGGACGTGAGATCCGCGCTGCTGGACCCGGTAGGGGCCATGTTAGCGTTGTGATGAACTATACTGGCAGAGAGAAGCAGATGGAACAGGGGGCTCCTCGGGCCCTACTGGGGACCTGTAGCTGCAGTGTGCTGTCTGCCCCCGCCCCACGATGCTGGAGGAAATGAAAAGTATAGCTTCCTTCTGGAACAAGCAAGCTGACTGTAGGACAGAGGAGATAAGGGCGTCTGCCAAGGTCAGAGCCATGCTTTTTTACAGTTCTGGTTTCGAAGGTGGACCTGTGCACTCTCCTCCAGCAATGGGGTTAGCTGGGGCAAGGTGGTCACTGTGGGGAGTACTTTCGGCATGCCGAGCCCTGGTCTAAGGTTTTTTTCTTTGTTAATGTAGTTGGCTAGTTCGTTTAACCTAGCAAATAGGTACCCTTCCTGTTCCTCGGGTCCTTCTGTAAAATGAGATAATAATATGGTTAGGATTGAACCTCAGCAGTCTGGCTCCGGAGCCTCTGCCCTCAGTTCACCCCTGGCCTATGGATGTGCAGTAAATAGGTACTGTCCCCAGTGGGCAGACAAATCTAAACTCTGGAGAAGAAGTGATTTAGGAAGCAGAAGAGCTCGAATTCACACTTAGGTCTCACTGCTCTTTTGTACTCCTCAGATTCTGCACAATTGTTGGTTGGGTTTCTGCCCATGTGGCATCCTGGGTGGTCAGCCTGTCTAGGCCTTGAAACATGTGGAGGGGGGAGAGCCATTGGGCCACATGTGCTCTCTCCTAGAAGGCACATGGGACTCTAGGCTGGAGGGGCGGCAGCAGGGCCCAAGTGCCGAGATCACAGGGACACTTCTTCCAGGACTGGGTGTGCCCTCCCTGCCGCGGGATCTGCAACTGCAGTTACTGCCGGAAGCGGGACGGCCGCTGTGCTACGGGGATCCTCATCCACCTGGCCAAGTTCTACGGCTACAATAACGTTAAGGAATATCTGGAGAGGTGAGTGTCCCAGACCACGACAGAGGCTGAGATCCCAGCACCGGCAGAGTCTTGAGTGCCATCCAGCCCATGTGTGCTCACGTGGCAGCAGTTCAGGACTGTTGTTTGCCGTTAGGAGGTTTCCTCCTTTGCTAGAATTTCCAACTGGGCACTGCTGGTCTCCCCCTCATTGTGTAAAATGGGAAGTGGCAGAGACGGTGCAGGCCGAGCAGAGCACTGTGGGTGGTGTGCTCTGGGGAGGCTGTGCTCACCTTCTGGGGCTGAGGAAACAGCCCTGAAGTCCAGAGCTCTGTTCTGGAGTGAGGCCCGGGGCTCCTGCGGCCTGGCTTGCAGGGTCTCCTTTCACAGAAGCAGGACCAGGCAGGACAGACCTTGCATGGAAGATCCAGGGTTGGGCTCCGCACTCTCGGTGGGGGGGTTGAGCCTGGGACGCAGCCTTGTATATGCCTCCGTCCCCTCTGTCTTTCAGCTTACAGAAGCAGCTGGTGGAAGACCATTAAGAACCAGCCCGCTCACTGTAGAGCACGCCGGCCGGCCCTGCCATGCCACTTGTGCCTAAGATTTCTTACTGTTGTGTTTTTATACAGAAATTCTTTGTAGATCTAAATACTATTTTTTTTAAGATTGTCTAAGAGGATTTCTCAGGAAGACGGCACAGCAAAGGAATCTCTAGACATGTATCCACAGGCCCCCACATATATTGAATTGTTTAAAAGCACCTGCTTACGATGAAAAAAGCAATTTAGATGGGGTGGAGTTAAAGTCCAGGTAAGTTCCAGAGAAAACATTGTATAAGCAGCTCTTGCCTTTGACACTGTTTATCTGTGTGGCCTTGATCTTTACCTCTAGTCTAGGACCACATAGTTAACCCTTCTCTGGGTCATTGGAATTTGTGAAAGAATGTTCCCCTAAATTACAAAGTGCAATTATTTGTAGATCTTGTGAGTACTAGAGTTTTATTTTTATGAAAACTTGAATGAACAGAAAGTAGATTGTCACCTTCGCGACACTGGAGGTTGTGGGGCCCTGCTGGCCGGCGGGAACGGCTGCCCCTCCATTCAGGAGTCAACCTGCTGCCAGACTGTAAGAATGTCAGGGCTCATTTTTAATTTAAAAAGAATTTGTTTAATGTCTGCAAGAGCTAAAATTCCCCTTCACTAAAGGGGAGACTTTATTAAGGATGGTGTTTAAACAAAATTAAGGCACATATACATTACCATAACGTTATCTAAGTGGGAGGAGGTTTGGTAGCTCTCCGTAAAGTAAATTAATGTGTATGGACCCCAGCGAACATCCAGCCTGTGGCCCGTTTTCATGCTTCAAGCAGCAGAGCCACACCTGCCAGGACCCACTTGGTGGTCTTGTCTTGGCTTTTCAGCCGGAAGGTCCACACATAGTTAGAGCCCCTCATTTTTGTTTTATAAACGGGACATTCATACGTGTGTTTGGTTTCTTGTCTGTCCGCGGGGATGGCTTTGGCAAAGATGACGGGCATCACCGATGTGACCTCCTGGAGGCAGGCTTCTGCAATGGTTCCTGACTGTGTGTCCCATCGGGCACCTACCGAGAAAACACAAGAGTTGCAAGACTGTGGCATGTGGGTACCGCGCCTCTCCTCTTGGAGGCAATAAATGTTTGGTTTTGGCACAGTTCTTTCTTGTCAGGGGCTTTCTTGCCACGGGGATGGGGCGGTAAGCAGGGCTCCACACCTCAGTTTTCCTTTGCAATTCAAAAGGTCTAAAATTTGCAAGAAAACAGATTCTATAGGAATCCAGGCACAGTAAAGCTAATGAATTTGTTCTCAAAACAATGTGACTGTCTCTAATTCAGCACATTCCCTCTTAACCCCCTTTAGAGATTCTAAGGGCTTGTGGTAAAATAGCCTTGAAGTTGGTTTTCTTAATTAAGATTTTGAATGATTTGCATCTACATCTCGTTAACACCACAGAGTAAGTTAAGGTCTGCGCTGAATTTTAAGTGACAGCCATCACCCTAAATGCCTTAAGATTGGGCTGACCTTGAACACAGTACCTGGTATAAAATTTTGTGAAACTGGGAAATGAGGTAAGTAAGCATTAGAGAAAAGTGACTGCTGAGGATGGAGTGAACACGGGCAAATACCAAGCCAAATTTAAGAACAGGCCTTCGGGTACTACCCATACATGGGCTCCTTCGGGGTAGCTTACCTTCCAGGACGAGCCCATGGAGATATGCACCTTCCCGTGGAGGATGGCCATAATCTTCCTTCGTTTTCTTGGTGACGTCAACAGTCAAGCTCATTTTATCCAGTGGCCACCCATTTTTTCGGGCCATGGTCTGCATGATTGCTGTGGGAGGACGAGGGGGAGGTGGTGTGAAGGTTCACAGGAGCCGGCCACTGCCCTGTGACACGCTCCCAGCCCTTGGGGGGCATGGTGCTGCACTAGACTGGGGCCAGCAAATGCCTGCAGGACACCTGCCCTGCTCTTACGGAAGAACTTTACTGGGACACCCATGCACCGTGGTTCCCTGTCATCTGGTTTGGCGCTGGCGTGGCAGAGTGGAACCACTGGGAAGGAGCCCACGTGGCCCTTGACAGAGAATATTTACTAGAGTGAACTACATTCCATTTCACGTGGCCCTTGTGCTTGGAATTTTCCTCCCTCTCTGTGCCCCTTTGCTGGCCCCTGCATGAGCCCTGGAGAACAGGGCAAGAGGGGCCGGCAGCCTTTACCAGTTAGGAAGGACTCAGGGTTGAAGAAGCCAGAAAGCCACACCACTGCTGGGAGGGCAAGGTCGTGGGTCCAGGTTTCGAGTTCCCGGCACCGTGAAAGGAGGTCATTAAACCTGGTAAACACGAGGGAGGGAGAAACAAATGTGCTTTTTAAGTAAGAGTTTCCCAATCTGCTGAGGTAGATTCAAGGGAAGATGGGACAGACACACCACTGATAACCCAAAAACATCCTTAGATTTGCAAAACACTGTCCCTATAAGAAGCTCGGTTTCCTGTTGAAATTTTGTAACTATTACCATTAGGGACAAGAAATGTGGAAAATTCATGTCCACGTAGTGACTTTAGGGATGGGTGGTGATCACAGGTAGTGTGGTCAGGGTCCAAGAACGCAGGGGAAGGCTGCTGGGAAGGGTGGGGACAGTACAGCTGTGGCTGTGGTCTTACCACTAACAGTTGTTGCCTGAAGAGGGGAAGACAGGTAATGAAGAGAAACAGCACCTCCCAGCCTCTACCTGCCTGTGGTTTGAGAAAGTGGCTGTTTTTACCCAGGTTCTGAACTCATCAGCACTACAATTACGCAAGGTAGGCTACAGAAAAATGACCCTCTGATAAAATCAAACACATCAAGTTTTGAAACATAGAACTGAGGGCTGCCCGAAAGAATGGGAAGATGGAGCAGGGGTATGAGATAGGAAAGGAAAAGCCTTTTTATCTAAAAATGTTGCCACAAGAGGATTGGCATTATAGCCAATTTCCAGTAGGTTTTTTAAAAAAAATGCTTGTTCAAGTAGGATTAAGGTTTGGAAGGTAAGAAAAAGGACATTAAGCAGAAAGAGTTTAGAGTAAGCATTTTAAAACATAATGGGAAAAAGGTTGGAAACAGTTCTAGGAAGTTTGAGTTTTCCTCAATTACAAATTTGACTCTAAAATCAGATATGCCCTGTTTCAGGAAAATTGGGCAATGAATAATCAATACTAAGATACAGCTTAACACAGACAAGACAGGATCATCCCAGGAAAACAAAGTCTTTTTTTCCCCTCTGAGTCCGCTGCAGACACCCCCACGCAACATTTGATCCAAGAATGCTGTGCTGCCTACAAAGCCACCCAGCAATGATAGGGTTAAAAAACCTTTTTTTATAACCAGCCATCCTGTCATTTGAATATAAAGACAGCTGATTATATGGTATAAAAAACTTGTACCAAATCCAACAAACAAGAAGGTTGATAACCTGGCAAATAAACATAAGAGGAATCTGGGGAAAATAGACTTTGATAGGTTTGAACTCCTAAGAAACTAGAGTAATAATCATAAAAACAGGAATTTATGAAACCAGGCCTGATACCTTCCCTGCCCCCCCATATATATATTCCATATAAAGAACATGGAATTGAAAATTGATTTTGGACAATGAAATGTTAAAGGGCAAGGGGAAACACAGTAAACTGGAAAAAATGGAGTCATCCCCTCCTCCCCCCGCCCCGGGACCAATGAAATCCAGGGTACAGCAGAACAAGACAACAGATTGAAACTACAAGTAGGTAAATACAGTGAGGACAACGGGGGAAGGCAATAGTGGGGGAGAGCTAAGAATTTTTCAGAGTGGAGGCAATAGGTAGACAAACCTACACATTTACAACCACACGGGACTGATGGGGATACATTTTTTAAAAGTCCACACCTAGGGACAACCTGGGTGGCTCAGTTGGTTAAGTGGCTGCCTTCGGCTCGGGTCATGATCCCAGCGTCCTGGGATTGAGTCCCACATCGGGCTCCTTGCTTGGCAGGGAGCCTGCTTCTCCCTCTGCCTCTGCCTGTGCTCACTCTCTCTAACAAATAAAAAAAAAAAGTCCACACCTAAATAAAGGAGTAAAGTTGCAGAACATCAAAGATGAAGAGAAAAATGTTAAAAATGTCCCAGAGAAAAGAGATGAGCTGTGAAGTGATAACAGGTACACTTAAGAACAGTCTCATCGGCTATAATAAATGCCAGCAAACACTGGAGTTACCAAACCACAGGGTTGAGAACATCATGTATCCTAGAATTGTACAGGTAGGTAAACTATGGAGCAAGAGTGAAGAAAATTCAGACACACAAAAAGCCCTGTTTACTCCCCACCACATAAGCTGAAAGCCCTGTTGCATATCTTGTCCTTTAGCGGGTAAGAGAGCCCAGAACAAAGGAGCCCAGAATGAGATATAAAAAGCAACAATGAACAAAGAAATCAATGTATGTTGTTAAAGTGAAAATAACTGACTAAAAACGAAACAAAAATACAATGGTTTAAGGTGAGGTTGAATTACAGTTGCAGACCACAAGAGGCTGATGTTCAGAGGGAGGTTAAAAGTGTTGACTTTAGGGGGAGGAGTCAAGATGGCGGAGAAGTAGGAGGCTGAGACGACATCAGCCAGCAGGAGATCAGCTAGATAGCCTATCAAACCATTCCGAACACCTACAAATCCAACAGGAGATTGAAGAGAAGAAAAACAACAATTCCAGGAACAGAAAATCGACCACTTTCTGAAAGGTAGGACCAGCGGAGAAGTGAATCCAACGCGACGGGAAGATAGACCCCAGGGGGAGGGCCCGGCTCCCGGCAAGCGGCGGAGCACAAAATCAGAACTTTTAAAAGTCGGCTCCACGGAGGGACATCACTCCAGAGGCTAAACTGGGGTGAAGACCTCACGGGGACAACGTGGACTCAGGTCCCACGGGGTCACAGAAGGATCGGGGGTGTCTGAGTGTCGCAGAGCTCACAGGTATTAGAGCGGGGAAGTCGGCTGCGGAGACAGAGCCGAGATTTCCTAGTGGTCTGTGACACGGACCGGTGCTCTGTGCGAGGGGTCCCCACAAGATCCGGGGAGACTCCGACCCGGGAGAGCTCAGGGATCTACGGGCTCCGGAGATTCCAGGTGGGACTCTGCCAGAGACAGAGACGCTTGGTCACAGGCTGGGTGAGCTCGGAGCACTCCCAGAAGCCAGTGAGACGGGACTGCTTAGGCATGATTTTCTCTGAGCGCGGTCTGCGGGCGTGCGCGCGGTCTGCGCATGCGCGCAGTATCGGAGGGCCCGCGGTGTCTGTGGGCGGGCGCGCGCGCACACACTCTCCGGTGCAAACGTGGGCTAGGGGGACTGGAGGGATTAAACGCTTTTCTATGAAGGCGCACTGAAGACTGGGGCCCCTAGCTCTCGGCTCCTCTGAACCTGAGATTGGGAGGCTGCCATTGTCATTCCCGTCCTCCAGAACTCTACAGAAAGCCCGTTCAGGGAACAAGCTCCTGAAAGCAAACCTGAGAGGATTACTTAGCCCGGCCCCTGGTAAGGGCGGTGCAACTCCGCCTGGGGCAAAGACACCTGAGAATCACTACAACAGGCCCCTCCCCCAGAAGATCAAAGAAATAAAGCCAAGACCAAGTTCACTTAACAAGGAGAACAGCGGATTCTTATCTGGACAAAATGACAAGGCGGAAAAACTCACCACAAAAAAAAGAGCAGGAGACAGGACCGAAGGCTAGGGACCTAATCAATACAGACATTGGTAATATGTCAGATCTGGAATTCAGGA
>ML111812.1:9948-72785 GCA_003697995.1 Taxidea taxus jeffersonii
GAGCCCGATATGGGACTCGATCCCAGGACCCTGGGATCATGACCCGAGCCGAAGGCAGCGGCTCAACCCACTGAGCCACCCAGGCGTCCCTACATTATATGTTTAAATTTTTAAAAAATTTTTTAAAAAGGGGGGGGGCAGAATGTTTGAATAGGAAGTCTGCTTGAATGGGAAGGATAGGAAATAATTTGCAAGAACACTGGCAAAGTTTCTTTGCTGCTGGGGAAACAGATATAAAAACCTTTACCCCTGGAGGAAGGGCAGAAAATCATCTTGGGCTGGTGATCTCAAACACCAAGCAAAGGCTTGGGCAAGGCAGTCTGACTACCAAGGGAGGTGGAAAAGATGGGAAGAGAATGCTCCAACCCTGAAATCCAGGCACACAGGGCCTGCCCAAGACTGTAGCTGGAATAAGACAACAAGAGAGCCCCAACAGGCTCCCACCAGGAGTGAAGCACCAACAGGCAGTAGCAGTAAACTGCTGAGGGAGAGGTGTAGACATGGAGAGTTGCACCTCTGGAATGCAGGCATGCAGACAAGGCTGAAAGGTAAATGAGAACAAAATCAGAGAACAAAAGCTTCCCACAATCCAGCCCCCATATTAAGCACAAGGTAAAATCAGCCCACTGGTTGAGGAATTTGATGCCTCTGATACACTGAAGGTCATGTTAGGAACCAGGAAATTCCAACCTGGGTCAACTTCCCACACTAATGGCCTAAGAGAAGAAGCATGCTGTTTCCAGACACAAACCCTATTTTTACCTCAGTATCTAAGGACCTCTACAAGATGTCTAGCATCCACACAAGATGTACAATGCACAAAGAAGAGAAACCAAATAAAAGTCCATTTTCAAGATATAAAGTAACCAAGAGACACAGACAAAATGACCAACATGTTGGAACCATCAGACTAAAACTTTAAGTAACTACGGTTAATATGGTAAAGGCTCTAGGGATAAGCTGGAGGACATACATGAAGAGATGGCTCCAGGGGTGGCTCTGAAGGACAAAGTTCATTACTGTCCCTCCCTCTCTGTAACTTTCAGAGTCTAAGAGGTTCCTCCCCCACTGTCAGCACTGTTGCTCTTTCTCCCCCTCCACAAAACCAGCCTGTGCCTTTTTATTAGCTGTAACTGTACCTTTTCCTCCATTTCCTCAAAAAGTTTATTAAACTTTTCAGAGACTCATCATGTTCCCCCTTTGATGCATGTGGGCCATAGTAAGAAGACTCAGTGAGTAGTGCACTCAGGCAAGTCACTAGCCTTTTGATCTAGGACAGGAGCTGGCAAACTCTTTGTGTAAAGGACCATAAATTTTAGACTCTGAGGGCCATACAGTTTGTTGTAACCACTCAATTCTGTTGTAATCGTGAAAAGAACCAGAACCAAGAGATAAACAAATGTGTATGGCTATATTCCAATAAACTTTATCAACAAACAGAGAGCAGGCCAGATTTGGTCTATGGACCATAGTTTGCTGATCCCTGATCTAGAACCATATCAGTCCAGAAAGTGAATCCAAGAAGCTGAATCAGAACACTCCCCCGCTGGCCAAGCTGCTACCCAGCGGATGTACCAATCTGGCCATTATACAGTTGCTGTTAGGAGAAAGAAAGAAGCATCATGCCCAGGAATAGTTAAGAAGGAACCCTGAGTTTCTGAAATAGGCAAATATATAACCTCAAAACCTTTTCTGTCCTAATCATTACCCAGAAAGTGGCCAAAAGGAAAGGATTCCTTTCTGGAGACAGCAGCATTCAGACCAAATTTCCTTACTAAGGTGTGTAGACTAGAAGGTGAGGGAGTTGACATTTTTAAAGGAGGCCATTCCAACACTCAGTAATATTAGATGCCTGCAGATTGTAGGGAGGATAAAAAAGTCCAGTGAATCCCTTGACCATCAGCCCATTATTGATTCCAGTCATTTCCTTCAAAGAATAGGCCCTTATTATTGATATGTACATGAATGACCCAGATGGTTCACTCAGCACCATTCAGGTTTACAGCCTCAAAGCAGGAGATCTGGCAGTCTGTGGCTTCATGACCACTTTTATGACCTGCTTAACCTTAATTACTTCTTTAAAGGCTCCATCTCCAAATATAGTCACATTGGGGGTTTGAGCTTCAACATATGAATTTTAGGGGGAAACAATTCAGTCCATAAGAGCCTCCATGGATCAGGCCATTCAGTTTTGACAAGAATCTAATAGCAAGCAAATAGCTATTTTTCAAAAAGGTGTATAACTGGTAGCTATGCTAGGCTGGAAGAAGTTCAATGTCCCAAAGGGTGCTTCTAGGTCGAAGCTGCCTCCTTTCTCTGAGGCTCTAGTAGGGAAAATCATTAGTCTTAAGACTTGTAGCTCTAAAGAGTGATTAGGGTTGTGGGAACTCAACTCATTTCTCTGTGTGTGGCTCTTCCCTATCAGAGAATTTGCTCTGGCGTTTACTGGATGTGGAATTATGAGTACATAACCCATCAATTTCCTACATACATACAAATTTAAAAACAAAAGAATAATGAATTAGCCCAAAGGGCCCCATCTACAAAGTCACATTAGCTTCCCTTCCCCATTGTGAGTCTTACCCAAACCCCATTACATCGATTCAGGTGCTTCCTTTTCCCACAGGACAGGGTAGGATGATGAATCTGGTACCTATATCCAACAGAACCACAAAATCCCTTCCCAAAGTTCAGCAGCACATCCAGCCTTTAATCCCCCTTAGGGACAGGGGAACCTCAGCACCACTTTTTTTTTTCTTTTTAAGATTTATTTATTATCTGAGAGAGAGAGAATGGGGGGGGAGGGGCAAAGGGAGAGGCAGTAAGAATCCCAAGTGGACTCCACGCTAAGTGCCAGGACCAACATGGGGCTCAATCTCATGACCCTGAGATTATGACCTGAGCTGAAGGCAAGAGTCAGTTGTTTACCTGAGCAAGCCACCAAGCACAACTCAGCTCCAATTCTACTCAACAAAACCAGAAGAGCCAAAACAATTCTAAAAAAGAAAAATTTACATTGACAACACCAAATGCTGGTGAGGATGTAGGGCAAGAAAAAATTCTCATTCACTGTCAGTGGGAATGCAAAATGGCATAGCCACTCTGGAACAAAGTTTGGCAGTTTTTTACAAAATTAGATATAGTCTTACCATACAATCCAGCAATTGCACTCCTTGGTATTTCTCCAAGGGCACTGAAAACTTATGTCCATACAAAATCCCGTACTTTGTTTTTAATTAGAATATAGTTATATATAGCACTTTAATCATAACTGCAAAAACCTGGAAGCAACCAAGATGTCCTTCAAAAGGTGAATGGATAAAAGAACTGTAATGCTCTAGACAATGGAATATTATTCAGCACTAAAAAGAAATGAGCTATCAAGCCTCCAAAGGACATGGGGCAATTTTAAATAAATATTAGTAAGTGAAATGAGCCAATTTGAAAAGGCTACATACTGTAGGGTTCCAAATAGATAACATTCTAGAAAACACAAAACTATAAAGACAGAAAAAAATCAGTGGTTGTTGGAACTTGGAGAGAAGGAGAGATGATCAGGTGGAGCATAAAGGATTTTTAGGGCAGGGAAACTATTCTTTATACTATAATGGTGGACACATGTCTTTACACATTTGTTAGAACTGATACACTATAAAATACAAAGAATGAACTCTGATGTAAACTGGAAAAAGAAAGTTAGAGGCCTCATACTAGCTGATTTCATGACTTATTATAAAGCTGCAGTAATGAAGACAGTGTGTCACTGGTGAAAAGACAAACATATAAATCAATAGAGCAAAACAGTGATTCCTGAAATAGACCCACACATATATAACCAATGGATTTTTGATTAAGGTACCAAAGTTATTAAATGGAGAAAGGATAGTTTCTTCAATAAACAAAGCAAATGGAGGTCCACATGTAAAAGAGAAAAGCTGAATCTCAATCTATACTGTGCATTTATAAAAACAACTTGAAATAGATTATAGATATAAATGTAAATCCTAAAACTTCTAGAATGTAATAGAAAACCATTGGGTTAAGTAAAGAATTCCTAGGTAGGATACAAAAAAGCACCATATGTAAAAGAAAAGAAAAAATTGACAAATTAGATTTCATTAAAACTTAAAACTGCTCTTTGAAAGACACTATCAAGAAAATGAAAAGGCAAGCCATAAAGTAGGAGAAAATATTTGCAAAACACATTTCTGATAAAGAACTCATAAATCCCAAAAGTAAAAAACCACCCAATTTACTAAATGGGCAGAAAATTTGAGGAAGCACTTCACCAAAGGACATAGGAATAGCAAATATGCATGTGAGGGGAAGTTCAACATCATGAATCCTTAGGGAAATGCAAATGAAAATGACAAAAAAATACTGCTATATCTTTATTAAAATGGCTTTAAAAATAAAGACAATGACCAAGCACTGGCCAAGATATGGAGCAACTAGAGCTCCCATACATTGCTGGTGGAATACAGGTGGGCAGCTTCTTATCAATTGAACATACATGAACCATATGATGCCATTCCTAGATATTTACCTAAGAGAAATGAAAACTTATATCCACACAAAATACTGCACTCAAATCCTTACAGCAATTTTATTCATAATCCCCTAAATCTGGAAACAACCCAAATATGCCCATCAGCTGTTGAATGGGTAGACAAAATGTGTTGCAAATGAATTCTCATGGGGTTAAGATGAAATTCAGATTATTAACAGAGAAAATTATTCTTTTCTGATTTTGTAAGAATACTAGAGAAAGCTATTTCCCAAAATTTCCTCTTTAAGGCACTATGAGATAGTTAAAATGATTCATAAGTGACAATCCTTATCCATTCACAGGTTCTTGAAGCCACAGAAGCTGTCACTAACAGCTAAGTCCATTAATGAGTGTATTGAGAGCCAATAAACATTGACTGATATATTCACTCATATACTTACTGAGTGCCCACTATGGGCCACCTATGCACTAGGCTACACACATGCAGATTCAAGGTCCAATGCACATGTTCTCTAGAAAGGCAGTCAAGTAGTAAGTGCAGAGTGATGCAGGAGCAGAGTCAGGGGCTTCTAAATGGAACTGTGGAGAGAGGAATGACAATTGCCATCTAGATGAGGAAAGGGGAAAAGGCAACTGAGGCAAAGCAAAGGTACAGAAGCAAGGTAACATAACTCTCTGAGGTGACTATGAGTAGTTCAGCTTAGATGAAACAAGGAGTTCTGGGGTGGAGAGGCGTTAGGCACATATGAAATTCCATGAGCCAGTAGGTAGGCTGGAGCCATGACAGTAAGAGCCTTGGATGCTGGCAAGTCCCCGAAGGACTTTAAAGTCCAACAGAAAGAACGCAATGTGTTTCAGATCTCACCTGCAGAATGAATAACGACTAGAGGCAGAGAGGCAGCTGGACAACTGTTGCAGCAAGCTAGAGAGAAGAGCAAAGGGCCTGTAGCCAACTGTGGCACAAAGGGCTGATGGAGACAACTGATAATGACTAAGGTGCTGAGCTGGTTGGGGGCCCCAGAAGCAGCATTAGTGACACTTGGGAACGTGTTAATGCAAACTATTAGGCCCCACCCCAAACGTACTGAATCAGGCTCTTCAAATTCGGTAAAGCCCAATAATCTGTGTTTTGACAAGTCCTTCAGATGTCTGTGATGCATATTTAGGTCTGAGCACCACCTACCCATACGACTTTGGCAGATGACTGAATATAAAAGGTCAGTTCAAGTGAGAGGTTTAAAATGATTCCTAGGTGTCTGGCTTGAATGGTAAAGAAGACACCACACTCCATTCACTGAGGGAGGGGACAGTGGAGGGCAAGCAGCTCTGGAGAGAAGGCATTTAGACTCTCTAGGGCAGATAGATTTTCCTCACATTTTATATATATAAAAAAATGAAACCTAGAAATGTGAAATGATATACCAGGACCATTTCTCTTACTGTTTTCATTCTGTTTGATGTAAATATATTTTATAGCTCAAAACAGTAAGATGAACAAATATTTACAGACATAAGAACCTAAGACCAGTCTGCAGAAAACAGTTTTTGGGTTTTTTGCTGATCATGAAAAAATACTGCCTTATGTGGAGCACTGTGTTGTTAATAGAACCTCTCAATCATTTATGGAATTAAGAGAATGTGTTGGGGGGTGCCTGGGTGGTTCAGTGGGTTAAGCCTCTGCCTTCCGCTCAGTTCATGATCTCAGGGTCCTGGGATCGAGCCCCCATCAGGCTCTCTGCTCAGCAGTGAGCCTGCTTCCCCCTCCCCTCCTGCCTGCCTCTCTGCCTACTTGTGATCTCTCTCTCTGTCAAATAAATATATAAAATCTTAAAAAAAAAAAATGTGTTGGAACTGAAATAGTATGTTCTAGGACAAATATCTCAAATATGCCACTTGTGGTACCACAAAACATGCCTATAAGCTTAAGATGTAGAACTGCCATATCTCGTTTAAAAGTAAAGCTATGGAGGCTTTTCCTGATTCTGTCTCTAAAGCTCATTATGGCATAAGCTTATCTGAACTGTTCTATGCTTAGCTGAAGTCAGGAGGCCTGAATTCTGATCTTGGCAGTGCCACTAACTAGCTATGGACCTTGACCTAGTCAATTTACCACTCTAGGGTCCTGCTTCCTTCTATAACATGAAGGGATTAGACAAGATGAACACTTAGATCCTTCTAGCTGTAACATTTATTATTTATGAGGATGAATCGATGGGATTGGTCTTCTCAGTGCTTTGTTATATGACTTTTTTTTTTTAAGTTTTTATTTATTTATTTAACAGAGAGAGAAATCACAAGAAGGCAGAGAGGCAGGCAGAGTGGGGCTGGGGCAGGGGTGGATGGATGCAGGCTCCCTGCTGAGCAGAGAGCCTGATGTGGGGCTCCATCCGAGGACCCTGAGATCATGACCTGAGCCAAAGGCAGAGGCTTAACCCATTGAGCCACCCAGGCGCCCTATATGATGACTTTTGGAGGCCATCATTATTGAGAATGCCTTGGGTACAGAAACTCTGGCTACAATGTGTCCCAGCCATTGGTGTCAGATTTAGCTCAGCATGAACACGGTGATTCCTCTTATACTACAGAGGAAACAGTTAGCTAAGCAGTGGCCTTCTTTCCCAAAATACAAATTTAAATAATGCCCAGGTGAGAGTAATACAGCAAAAATCTCAGACTTTCATAAAACATTACTGTTTGAACCACCAAATACCTCATTGGCCTGATAAACCTCATAATGCCTTCCCTGGATACAATACACTTCCTATTGTCCCAATGATTCAGCTATGAAACGACAAAATCTCAGTACAGTAAACTTCTCCTTCTTTGTAAAGACAGTACACAGCTTAATGGTCCAAAGAGCTGACTTTTGACACACTGGTTACAATCTTAGCTCCATCACTGACCACTTACTGCTGAGTGACCTTGGGATGGAAATTTACCTCTTTGAGTCTCAAAGAGGCTTTTAAAAAGGTAAAGAGGTCAATAGTATCAAATCTGCTAAGAAGTCAAAGAAGGTCTTAACTTTGGATTTAGCAAGATGGAGTTCTTTGATGACCTTAGTGAAAATGAATTCAGATGAATGATGGAACTGGCTGAAAATGTGGAAGAAAAAGTGGGAGATAAGGAAGTAGAAAAAGCAGGCAGAGACCATCCATTAAGTAAAGGAAGGAGAGGGGCGCCTGGGTGACTGAGTCGTTAAGCATCTGTCTTTGGCTCATGTTATGATCCCAGGGTCCCAGGATCAAGTCCTACATCAGGCTCCCTGCTCAGCGGGAAGCCTGTTTCTCCCTCTCCCACTCCCCCTGCTTTCCTGTTTTCCTTCTCTTGCTATGTGCCTCTCTCTGTAAAGCAAATAAGATCTTTAAAAAAAAAAAGAAAGAAAGAAAAGAAGGAAAGATACAACGGTGGCTGCAGGATGAGATGGGAATGAGAAGAGACACTGAATGAGGTGTTATTTGTTGCCCGGTTGATTTTAAGATGGAAAGATTTGAGAAGTCTGAAAACCCAATGACAAAGATACAGTTGAGGGGGAACAGTTGCCAGACAAAGAAGGGATAAAGTTCCTAACAAATGGGTAGGAACAAGGAAGAATTAGTCTCTAATAAGACATCCCTTTATTATAAAAGGAGGCAAATATAAAAAGAGGAATAAAATATGTACAAATATAGGAAGATTTATACATTTGGTGTTGGAAAGATGAGGACTCCCACATAATGGCTTCTATTTTCTCTACAAAGTAAGAGAAAAGGTCTCCAGCTGGGGGTGCAGCCACTGGAAAGAGGTGAGGTTTCAAATAATCCTTGTGAAGAACCAGACAAAGAAATGACCACAGAAACAGTAAAACTGCTAGGCAGTTTGGAGGGCCCACTGAAGTGTAATCACAAAATTACAGTGGAACAAAGCTGCCCCATTGTACTGCAGATCACTCCTGCAGGTAGAGATTAATGAAAATGTAATATTCTTTGGCATTGCTCCTTTCTTCCCTACCTACCAGCAGGACTTGGAATAGGTCCCCTCCACCATTCTCATTTCCCAGACAGATTCCTAAATGCTAAAAGGAAAAGGAATCAAACTGCTGCATTTATTTTATACTAAACATGACTGGGAACATCTAGGAAAGGACGGAAAGTTTTCTAAACACTCTTGAGTCAGTGCTTATGGCTAAACAGTAAATTTCTCGTTGGAACAATCTGTCTTTAGAAAACAACTTCTGACAAGAAAGCAGAATTATTACAGTGGGATTCCACTTCCAAGCAAAAATGTACAGAAACAAGTAGTAAACTGGAAATCTTTACCTTAATGTGTGTGAATTATTACCTTAAATCAGAAAGCACAAATACTCTTTTGTTTGAAAATCAACTGCATGGAATTATAATTTCTCAGAGTACACACTATTTCTTGATGATGAGAACTCACCTATGTGATGCTTCCCAGGCTTCCTCTTCTTCTAGAAGATCTCTTATGATATCTGAACTGGAACTAAGAGGACATGTACATCAATACTGTCAGATAATAAAAAGACCATACCATATGGTTCCATCATATGAAATTCTAGAAAACGCAAACTAATCTCTAGTGATAGAAAGCAAACTAGGGACGCCTGGGTGGCTCAGTTGGTTAAGCAGCTGCCTTCGGCTCAGGTCATGATCCCAGCATCCTGGGATCGAGTCCCACATCGGGCTCCTTGCTCGGCAGGGAGCCTGCTTAATTTAAAAAAAAAAAAAAGAAAGCAAACTAGCAGATCAGTGATTGATTACCTGCAGGGGGTAGAGGGTGGGCAAGGAGGGATTACAAAGTGGCACAAGGAAACTCTGGGAGTGGATAGGTTCATCGTCTTGATTGTAAAGATGATTTCATAGCTGTATACATGTATCAAAACTCAACAAATTGTGTGCTTTAAATATTTGCAGTTTATTATACATCAATGTAAAAAAAACTTAATAAACTAGCAATAATAAAGAAAAAATCATTAAAGTTAAATCCTTCAACATAGAACCTGCATTGAAATGGAATATAGTCACAAGGCTTTTTAATCTCCCATGGCAACCAAAGATCAAACTGTGTTTAAAAAACTGCACTCTAGTAATGAGATTCACAAAGAGACATTAAGTTCCTAAGTGGCTTTTAGTCCCTTTGTAACCAAAGTAAAGTAAAATTTAATTAATTTGAACTGTGCTAATAATGGAATTTGTTATAATACAACCTGGCTTAAAGTGTCATATAATCTTTGGTCTATCTGTCCAGGGTACAGGGTAAAATAAGGTTATAGAGGACATGTATTACTTCTTAAAAAAGTAAAAAGTGTTCCAAAGCTTTTAGCATCTTGTTCTTACCCAAATAATTCTTACCAAGTAAGTAAAAAAAAAAAAAAAAAAAAAAAGATGTGCATCAATAGCAAAAAAGCATTTCCATAGGACAACTCAGAAACAGGAGTCACTACCCCAGGGTGGAGAAGGCTAAAACAAAGGAATAACTTTCTCCTGGATGGGAAACAATAGGATTGGATATGTCTATGCCAATCATTTTCTTTTCTTTTTTTTTTTAAGATTTTATTCATTTGACAGAGATAGAGAGTGATCACAAGTAGGCAGAGAGGCAGGCAGAGAAAGAAAGGGAGGGAAGCAGGCTCCCTGTTGAGCAGAAAGCCCTATGCGGGGCTGGATCCCAGGACCCTGAGACCATGATCTGAGCCGAAGTCAGAGGCTCAACCCACTGTGCCACCCAGGTGCCCCTATGCCAATCATTTTCTTTCTTTTTTTTTTAATTTTTTATTTATTTATTTGTCAGAGAGAGAGAGAGCACACAGGCAGACAGAGTGGCAGGCAGAGGGAGAAGCAGGCTCCCCGCCAAGCAAGGAGCCCGATGTGGGACTCGATCCCAGGACGCTGAGATCATGACCTGAGCCGAAGGCAGCTGCTTAACCAACTGAGCCACCCAGGCGTCCCTGCCAATCATTTTCTAATGATACTCAGATAACATAAGGTTAAAAATTATGGAGCTGTAAAGCACCAATAAATCATTCTCAACTACTGACAAATCATTTTGAAGCAATGTTTGCCTGTAGTGCATGAACAAAATAAGGCAACAACCATCAATCAACACTGCTCTGTGCCAAATATTTTACTCAAGGGGTACCCCCCCAAAACCTAAGCCTCTCAAGGAGCTATATGCATGAGCCCTTCTGACTGTGGTTCATGTGTGCAATGGCCTCTGTGTGGCGATTCCATGTGCCGTGCAGGGGTAGTGACCTTCCAACACAGCTAGCTCAGTGGTTTCTCAGGCATTTCAGATAAGGATCCTCAGATGGTAGCAACAATACATTCAGTATAGGCGGCTTGAGAAAATAAATAATAAAGTACTATAAATTTAGTAAGACTTCTATTCTATACTTTACTCATTACAGTGGCAAATGCAGGACAGTGAAAAAACAGTAGTACCTGGATTTGTGAGACATTCTTTAAAGATAATTCTTGTCTAAAGATAATTTTTGCTATGAATGTGCTCCTGCAGGCCCAGTGAATCATTCCTTCAAGCCCCTGGGTTGGGAAACACTGATCTAAAGTATCAGAGTAACTAAGCATCTGCTACTCTTCTATACTTGAGGGTGCCTCCCCCCATGCAAATGCAAGTGCCCCATTAAATAATAACATTCATTTTATTGGTATTTGTACTTTACTGTAAACTGTCTTAAAACAACCTTTCTCATTAAATAGCTAGCTAAATGTAGTATTAGGAGAGAAGGGAGAAAAGCGAAAGGTCCTTAAGGAGATACAAGGCAGAGTTCACCAATTTTATGAATTTTCTAAGAGACAGACCCTCATAGCCACTTGCTAGGGAGGGCTAATAGCTACTCCACCCTCACTCCCACAGAAGCAGTCTACCCTTTCCACTCCCAACAGCCCAACCTTTGTTATTCCTTACTTCACTTTTAACTACTACAACTTTATAAAGAAAAGTGAAGTTGTTTTCTTGTAACTTTTTTTCCCTCTTCTCTCTCCTGTTACACTGATACCATCATCCACTCTTCTTCACCTGGACAGAGCTACAGCAGTGCTTCTCAACCCTTTTCTTTATCGCCCCCCACCTAAGGATCTTTTTTGGACTTTTTATTTTTCCATAATTGCCTTTCTATGAGATTTTAATACTGAAATATTATGTATACCTGTTTATATATTCTATGTGTATGTATATATATGCTTTACACACAGAGTAAGTTGTTTTTTTTGTGGGGTGTGTGTGTGTATGTGTGTGTTGGCCATCCAGCCTCCTTGCTGCTAAGAACCAAGCTCCATCCACTATGGAGCTCCTATCGAGAAGCCATAAGCGAAGGGAATAGGAGTTAAAGGGTGGTCATGAGCTCTGGGTTCTGGTAGGTGTCACAGGGCTAGAAGAAATAAAGTATGCTTCTTGCCAACATCCCCAACACACACATACAGTTGTGGTTTTGTTTTGTTGTTGTTGTTGTTTTTAACAGGAAGGTTACAAAGCATTCCTCCTGTTCTAGCTAAGTAAGCAGGACAGCTGGGTCTGTCAACTTACCTAGTAGTCTTGTGGTCAATTTACCTACAGGCTTTCAAATCACCAGTAGAAATCATTGATTTGTTAAAAGAAAATATTTGCGGTACATTAGTGACATAAACCTAAGCAGTTTTTGCTACACTACCTCAGTGAAAACAGATGGTAGAGGAGGTTCACAAAAAACACTTCTCAAAAATGGTCTGCAGTCTCCTCCTGCTCTGTGACTTCAATACCCCTGACTAGACACGCTGCCCAGCTAGCTCCCAACATCTTCAAGTTCTCACCTCCTTTCCTTCCACTCCAGTTTAGTCACTAATCTGAATGACATAAACTTCACCTACAGTGATATTTCAGGATTATCTGCTATATCTGCTACTCTGATTCTAGTCACCACTAAGAAACTGAGAGTTGGAGTGCCTGGATGGCTCAGTTGGGTGAGCATCTGATTCTTGATTTTCTGCCCAGGTCATGATCTCAAGACCATGAGATCAGACCCCAGCTAGGCCTCTGTGCTGGGTACGGTGTCTGCTTAAAAAGATTCTCTCTTGGGGCGCCTGGGTGGCTCAGTGGGTTAAAGCCTCTGCCTTCAGCTCAGGTCATGATCCCAGGGTTCTGGGATCGAGCACCACATTGGGCGCTCTGCTCAGCAGGGAGCCTGCTTCCCTCTATCTCTCTGCCTACCTCTCTGCCTACTTGTCATCTCTCTCTGTCAAATAAATAAATAAAATCTTAAAAAAAAAAAAAGATTCTCTCTCTTCCTTTTCCTCTGTCCCTACCCACATTTCCCAAAAAAACCCTAAGAGTTGACGCTAATACAATTAAAACAGCAGAGACACTTGTTTGTTCCTTTTTAAACTAATACACTCACCAAATTCTACTTAAAAACCACATTTCTGAAATTACACATACAGTTTCACGAATAGGATTTTACAAAGAGACTACTGGGCACAATAGTCAGTATTACTAAAATTAACACTCACAGATCTCTTCCTTGTGGATAGTAATTAATATTTCTGAAGTCTTAGTCATTTTACTATGCCTTAGAGGTCAAAAATTCCTTTCATATACTTTCAAGACATCTAAAAAAATCCTCCACAGGAGAAAATATTCACTCTGTTATACAAGGGATCAGAGCATGTATGAGCCTACACAGCTACAGCTTTTAATTCTCAGACAACAACTTTTTCAGAGTAAATTTCGGCTTCTCTACTATTTGGGTTTGAACATCCTGGTAGACCATGCTTTAAGAAGCTGGAAGAATATGAGGTCAGGTACATAAAAGTCACAGCTCCCTATATAAGGGTGTTTAAACTGTGTTCTCTGATGTTACCGTTAGTCCAGGCTAGACCAGAAATTATTCTATAGATTAAATAGACCTAAGAAGGCCTCACAGACAAAAATGTTAATCTTGAATTCTATGGAATTCCCAATCTCTGTTCAGAAAGATTCTAGTAGATCTATTTAAAACACCCATACTTAATTTTCATACCACTTAATCTTTTTTTCAGCTCAGACCTTCAGAAGTATAAGCTAAACTGTTTTTGTCTTGTTGGTCTTGGACCTAACTGGACTTTCTATAACGTTTTACTCTTGTTATTCTCTTACCAAAAGTAGTAGCACAACATTTTAACAGGCAAAGGAAAACACTTTTTGCATCTTTCTTTTGCAGTATCTGATTTCATCGTACTCGTTAAGATTTTACCACCAAAGCTGAAAAGATGCCTAATACCTCTCACATTGGTATATGACTGATAAGACTAACCAGGGAATAAGAAATCACAGATTTTAGTATCAAACAGTCGAGTTTCAGTGCTGTTCCTGTCACTTAATATGTAATACTGGGCAAGGTACTTAGTCTTTCCAAGTCAATATTCTCACCTATAAGGTCAGGATCGTAACACATGCAGTTCATGAGGATATTTTAAAGATTAATCAATATAACACGGAGAATGGTTAGCACAGAGCTTAGCACATAGTAAGTGTTCAATAAATAGTGCTTCCATTTTCCTATAACAAATCTGGGCCTGAATTACATGAATAACTGCCTCAGCACTATGCTTCCATTTGCATTAGGAAACCTGATCACTATGTGCTCTATTTTAATCTCTGATTTCCACTGTTTCTATGACACCAGGGTGCAAATTCATCAGAACTTGTTATTTATCCAGCATGGCAGGTACACAGGGTACCGCGGGGTAGAAAAAATGCAAACATCTGCTATAAAAAATCCTGTGGATTAAAGATTACCTACAAGTGGGATTTTGCTATTATCTAGTAGTTACTCCACCACCCTCTCCCACAGGCCCATCTCTTCTCATGATTATGGCATTAACTTGAGCATGCTTGAGTATATCAAACCCAAAAACAAAAATAAAAACCTCCTTAAGGATAGACTACTGGAGGACTGATAGAGCACACAGTGCCACCAGACAACGGTATTTAACTAAATGCTGCTGGCTCCCATGAATCCTTCCTCAAACCCTTATTTTTAATAATCTGTTCTTATTCTATAGGCTAAGCAGCAGCTTATATGCCCAATATGTTAGCAGCAGGCTAACAATAAAATATTAGAATAGTAAACATCCTATGTTCAAACAAGAAACCACTCAATGTTGACAATGACAAAAATGGCCATTTTTTGAGCAACTACTTCTACAAACCATTGTAATAATTAGCCAATGTGCCTTAGCTTTACATATAAGCAGCCTAGGTTTTATCCCCACAGATGGACAAAGGATCAGGGACATTAAAGTAAGTTTAAAAAAACAAACAGGGATGTGAATGCAAAGCTCCTCTTCTTTTTACCACACTGCTGCTTCAACCAGTAGCAGCAGAATGAAAAATGCTATTAATCCAGAGAGTTAAAAAATAGTACTTTCTTCTATACACTTATCAATAAGGTTTATCAGACAACCACCAACAAGGATCATGGATAAAGCAGAGCTAAGAGTTTCACTGCTCTCCATTACATCTAGAAAAATATAAAATGAAGCTAGATTCAGATATAAGAATAAGAACTCTTTTTATCAAGTAATACATGATAAATCCTTAAGAGATGAAAGCAAACCTTAAAACTAAGGTTATGTTTAATTTACAAAGCATTCACAATATATAAGACCTCATTTGCTTTTTTTTTTTTTAGAATCACCCAGGGAGGTTAGCCCAGAAAACAAACAAACAAACAAAAAAACTATCCTTCCATTTTATCAACAGGGCAAGTGAAACCCAGGGAAATTAATCCAACAATCGGCTACATGCTGGGAACCACTCTAGTGTCAGAAAACCATGACTGAGATGAACTTCCACAAACAAAAATGCCTGCCTGCTAGGTATGAGGATCTCATACATACATACATTTCAAGGACTTGATGTCATAGTGTCTTAGGTGAAGATGTATTCCCCCCAAAACAATGCTGCATTCAACCAAAGGACAGTAGACACATTTACCACCTAGTTTAAGTTCTTCTGAAAACGCAAAAGATGCGACAGAACTATTCGACATTCCCACATTTCTCTAAAAACTTTCAACAAATAAAAATCACCACCTGAAACACAGGGAATCATTTAGCTTCCAGAGGTATTTTGAAGTTCATAAGTGATATAAGGCTATAATAAAGTACAGTAATGTATATTAGTAGAAAAAGATTTTGTGGTAACATTAAATTCAATAAATGTCACATTCTTAAATGATAAAAAACCAGGGACGCCTGGGTGGCTCAGTTGGTTGAGCGGCTGCCTTCGGCTCAGGTCATGATCCCAGCGTCCTGGGATCGAGTCCCACATCGGGCTCCTTGCTCGGCAGGGAGCGTTCTTCTGCCTCTGCCTCTGCCTGCCTCTCTTGTCTGCCTGTGCTCGCTCCTGCTCTCTCTCTGGCAAATAAATAAATAAAATCTTTAAAAAAAAAAAAAAAGATAAAAAACCAAATGTACTGGCAACCTTCCAAAAGCAACCATGAAGATTTTTAAAAATACAAGGTATTGCTGAATTATAGTAATATACTTATAACTTATGTTACTGTTTACTTTGATGTTTTCTTTAGATACTGTTTTCTCTTGACCAGAAACAAACTTATTTAGCAATTTTTCCAATAATCCCAATGCCCCCTAAATTACAAAATCTCATTAATATCTTTTTCTTACCTTACTGCCTGTATCATCAAACTTCATTAACCAATTTATATTAACACTGAATGTAACAAAGATTTCCAAACTTTATTTTAAAGAGTACAGACTTTTTTCTGTTTAAAGTAGACTAACATATTTACAGGGTTCAAAATCAAAATGACATAAAAAGATGTGCACTGAGAAATCTCACATTCTCCTCACTCCCCTACCTACCCATTCCCCCTTTTCTCCAAAATGTAATCGCTTATTAGTTTTTTTATTCTTCTGGTGTTCTTTATGCAAAAACCAAATACATATAAGTATACACTATCCCCCACCCGCCTTTTAGAAAGGAAACCACATGCTACTTATGCTGTTTTGAACAACGGTCTTTTCACTTACAAATCTATCCTGGGAATCTCTCCCTTATCAAGCACACAGAGAATGTCCTTCTGAACAACCACACAGTGTTTCATTGTATGGCTGTACTATATAGTTCAATCAACCAGCCCCAGTGATAAATACCTGAGTAGTTTCCAGTCTTTTGTTATTATGTAAACAATGAATAACCTTGTATGTAAGGCACTGTGTATATGTGCAGGCGGAATCTGGAGAACAAATTCATTGAATACTGACTAAAAGGCAAAACAATAGTACTTTTGGTTGATCCCATTGGATTCTTCTCCTTCGGAATGGTATTAAGTAGCACTAGCCAGTAATAAATGAGTGTCTGTTTCCTCACAGCCTTAAAGCAGAGGATGCAAGAAAATGTTAAGATTTTTTGTCAACCTACGAGATGAGAATTGGATTTAATTTGTATTTCTCTTTCAGCAAACCATCTCTATTCATGACTTTTGCCCATTTTTCTCCTGGGTTTGTGGGTCCTTTCCTTATCAGTCAGTCCTTTCCTTATCAGATGCTCAAAAAGACTATCTACTCCTGAATATTTTCTTTAAAAAGGTACTGTTAAGCCTCTATAAATGATAAGAAAAAGTATTAGCACGTCTTCTTTCATTGCCAAAAACACTTCTATTAAGTTATATATCAAAGTTGAACATTACTTCTTTAAAGCTACATATTTGACATTTTCTCGGTGGATGAGAAAGAATTCCAAAGCAATCATCATTATATTTATCTTAATTTTAATTCTGGCTGCAATTCAGTATCAAATTTGTCTGATTCTTTCAAGTACCCCACACTATCCTCTATAATTAATGCAGGAACTCTGGCTAACCAAAATTAACTACCATTCTGAGCTGTATATGAGCAACTAAACATGCCAGAAAACAAAACAAAACATCTATTCATTTGACTTTATCTGCTAACTAATCTCATTTGAAATTCTTTTTTTAAAAAAATATTTTATTTATTCATTTATTTGACACAGAGAGAGAGAGAGAGCGCACAAGTAGGGGGAGCAGCAGGTAGAGGAAGAGGGAGAAACAGACTCCCCACTGAGCAAGGAGCCTGACACAGGGGCTCAATCCCAGGACCCTGGAACCACAACCCGAGCTGAAGGCAGATGCTTAACCAACTGAGCCACTCAGGCGCCCCTCTTATTTGAAATTCTTGACCACAAAGCTGAAATAGACCATCTTTGCTACCAGGCAATCCTATAATATTTATCTGGCACATTCTGAGTCCCACTCTCAAAGGACTCATACCTTCCCAAAACACCTAACAACCACCCTATTCCCACTCTCAGCTGATGAAACTGCCTTAGTTACATTAAGAAAATAAAAACCACCAGGCAGACTTGCTGGTCATGCCTTGGTCAGATGCTTATGGAGTAAGCACTAAATTGCTAAAACTATTCACCCAGTTGCTAAAGATACAAATTTAGGATTCATCGTTGATGCTGAGCTTTTCCTTGCTCACCATATACAAACCATCTGCAACTTCTGCAGCTCCTACCTCCAAAATATATCCCCAATCCCACCCATTTCTATCTTCACTATCATTATGCAGATGTACCCCACCACAAGCCCTAGAATGGATTGCTACAAAAGCCTAACTAGTCTCCCTGTTTCCACTCTTGCTTCACCTCCAGCACCCTCTCCCCTCATCCATTCTCACATTTGGAGTTAACCTTTTAAAACACATAAAACAGACCGTTTGGGATCAGAACAATATTGATAAACCATTTGGTCTCTAAATTGACCTGCAAATTCAACTGAATCTCAACCAAAATTCACTTTTTTTTTTTTGGTTATAGCAATAGACAAGTTGATTTTAAAGTTTATATGGAGATGCAAAGGACTAAAAGAGCCAAAGCAATTTTGAAGGTCATCACAGGCACCTCTGGCCTCCAGCATCACCTCTTCATAACACACAGATTAACTTTTCTGTGTGCCAAGAAGAAGGGTTAGGAAACACTATATTAAAGAGAGAAGCAGACCTTTACGTCAATCTCTTTAAATTCCTAAAAAAAAAAAAAAAAAAGTTAAGAAAAGTACTGTGTGTTGGTTTTTTAAGAAAAAGAAATAAAAGGACTTTAGGTTAATTCCAAACATTGGAATCCTCTCAGCTGTCTGGAAAAATTCTATTTCAAAATACAATTAAACATGTATACTTATGTTTTACTTACAAACTTAAGAAACAAAAGAAGACATCAACTCTGAGAGTCTAATGTAAGGGAAAAATTTTTTAATTAGCAAAATTTTCACTGCTACAACTAGATACTGAATCAAACTCTCAAGTTAAATGGGCAGGGGGGCAAAACCATGATGTTTCATTTTGTTTTTATTCTTTAGATTGTCAGCAGTATAACGACTGATACAAATAAAAAAACCTGAAAGATAACAAGATCATAGTAACAGGTTGCAATATTTACCTCCATAAGGAGAAATAAATTAAAAGACAAGTAACATTGCAAAGATGAAAATCCCTATAACTTAAGAGGAAGCTTTCATCTCATTACAAATTTCTGTAATAACAGGGACCAAGGGGCTGGATATGAAGCTCATACTGAGACTAGCATGACTTCTGCACAGCCAGGCCAACTTCTACATCATCTACCCACCTGTCTACTCCAAGAAGGTACATTCAGCTGTGCAAATGTGAGAAGCCAGGCCAATACTAACCACGAAAACCACAGAAATCCAGTATTAAGTCAAAGTTGAGGCAATAAAACTCTAGTCTCATGCATGATAAGTTCACAGAGGAGAAGAATTTGAAAACTACCTTATATTGCTGGATTTTAGGCAGTGGACACTGAACCTTCTTGCAACCCAGTTCCTAAAAAAATGAAGTGTCAGACTAAATGGCCTAGTGCATGAGAAAGAATTATCCCTCCAAAACTGTACTTATGCCTAATTTTAATGTTCTGATAGTTTTTTAATTTTGTATTCATACTATTATTACCCATACTCCAATAACACATTCTAAATGGCTCTAATAAAATGCACTTACTAGGACAAGAGAAGCATACTATAGCACACATTAATGCAATATTAAAGGCTTCTATAACTGACTTCTGTAGAATTACTTCTCTGCATTTGAGGCCTGTTACATTTTAACACTCAAAGCTCTCTGAGATACAAGAACAATGTGCACTACTTATGTGGTAAAATAAGAGAAGGAAGCAAAATCAGCGATTTTATATGTACCCATGTTCCAGAATGTTTGTGTGGGAATAAAGAGAACAGAGAACATGTGCAAATTAACACTGCATGTCCTAACAAGGCAACCGTACAATCTAGCATCTAAACCCAGACACTCTGGAGAGTAATATTATGTGCTATTAATAATGATACCAGGACAAGAAATGGAAACTGGCCTATCTCAGGGAAATCAAAACATATGCTCATTCTTTATCTAACTGATATTTTGAGCAATTCCATTAAAATGCTACAAGCAAAGAAAGCAATGGTGCCTGAGACAAAAGTCCTGATGTAACTCCCGCTGTCATGGGCAGGGGGGACGGGGAACCTGGGCTGAGAATTACTGGCTTCCACTTTATTCACTGACTTTGGATAAGTCCCCTCACCTTTCCAGGCCTCCATTTCCTTACCTGTGGTATGAAGTTACTATATTTAGTGACTTCTTGTATTACCTTCTAACTTGAAAATATTTGTATTCTACCCTAATATGTCTTTCCTGCAAGTTCTGAAGGCCTCCAAGGAGACCTCATCTATCTGTTCCTATCTATTTAAAAGCAAAGGTAGTATGAAATGAGAAGGCGGGGGGGGGGGGGTACCTCTGATTTTTAACTTCTGAGGTGACTGTAACAAATTATAAACTAGATCAACTGACTAAAAATATAAAATTCCAATAGCATGATATGTAAATTATATACTTCTGTTCCACCCAAATTCATTCACCAGAACAGGACTCTGATTTTAAATTTTATTTGTTTGTTTTTTTACTGCAGAAGGCTCTTCCCTGGCTGTCCACAGTTGGAGGTCTGGGAGAGTTAATCCAAAATACTGACTGCATGTCTACCAACATTTAGAAGAAACTGGTAGTTCCTTCAAGGTCTCATACTTGCTCTCCTGAAAGCATTCTGAAAAATACACTATCAGCTACTCCTTTTTTTTTTAATGAAAAACTGAATTCTGAGCCAGTCCAGCTTGTATTCTCAGTTTTATATGTCAAGCTAAATATATTCAGAAGCATAACGAACAAGAATTTGTATATAGTTTATGAAATGTCTGAAAACTAAAAAAGGAAAACACACTTTAAAAATGTCAACTTTATGCAAGTATTACCTTGTCATGCCAACCAAAACTCTCAACGCTACAGTCACAGTACCAAAACCTTGGGTGATGATCAGACACTGCTGCAAGCTATGGCAATGAATAAAGTATCATTTAATAAGTATGGAACCTGGAAAGAACTGTCAGTTTTTATAAGCATTTCAGATACACAAGTAATAATAATTTAAAAACTCTCTCCTGATAAAGGAAATTGAAAGGCTCAAAGTAATTTTACAGAGGACTTCTGTATTATGGCAGTTCATGAATTTGATAAAAACAAACAAAAATATCTGCCACCTGGGATTGATTCAGAAGGCTGAAAAATCAAGAACTTATTATAAAACAACAACAAAGTACTCTAAAGAAGTTCCTCATATTACCCAACAAAAATGGCATAATAAAAAGACTCCTTGCAAAAGGTACTAACATCAACTGCCTGAGAGTAAAAAAAAAAAAAAAAAAAAAAAAAAAAGAACCTTATTAATGAACAACAAATACCCTTTGGCAATGAGTACTGGAGAAAAGATAAAACTATTTGTCCTTTCATGTTGTTCTTGGAGGACCACTACTGAAATCAGTTTTACAAGTATATATTCACTAATAAAAATATCGTAACTAAAGGGGATGAGGCATATTATAAATTGTACGTTTTCTCTTATGATGAAATGCAAAGGCTGGGCTACATCTTTGGAGGGGAAATCATTCTACAGAATAAAAATATTAGTACAAGAAAGCAAAACCGATTTTAAAAAAAGACAATGGAGGAGAAAGCAGAATTCTTCCCTCAGGCCACATTTATGGATTAAATTTTAACATAGGATAAAATAATAATACATTTATATAATGCATGAAAACAGGGTTTTATTAATTAATTTATATGACTAAATGTAACAAGTAATGTTGAATGAAAGGAAAAAAGGAATAGTTCAACCCAGAAAGTGCTCAATTTGATGTCCTAATTTCTTTTTTATTTTTATTTTTTTTAAAGATTTTTTATTTATTTATTTGACAGAGAGAGCGAGAGACACAAGCAGGCAGAGCAGGAGAGGGAGAAGCAGGCTCCCCAGTGAGCAGGGAGCCCGATGCGGGGCTCAATCCCAGGACCCTGAGATCATGACCTGAGCCGAAGGCAGTCGCTTAACCAACTGAGCCACCCAGGCGCCTCTCCTAATTTTGTTTTTAAATAAACTTTTTACTTTAGGATAGTTTTACATTTACAGAAAAGTTATAAAGATAGTACAAAACATTTCCACATTTCAATTTCTTCTACTGTTACCAGCTGCACTAGTCTGATTCATTAGTTCCAAACAAGGAAACAATATTAATACATTATTATTAACTGAAGTCCTACACTTGAATTGTATTTCTTTCAGCTCTAACTAATGTCTTCTTGTTATTCCAGGATCCTATTCAGGTCACCACATTCCATTTAGTCCTCAGGTCTTAGGACTGACAATTTCTCAGACTTCCCTTGTTTTTGATGACCCTGTCAGTTGGAGCTGGTCAGGTATTTTGTAGGACCCTCAAATGGAGTTTGTCTGATGTTTTTCTCACAATTTGATTGAGGTTATTAAAAGTGTCATTCATCACATCACCACATCACCACCATTCACCACATCATATCAAGAATACATGCCATCAGGGCGCCTGTGTGGCTCAGTGGGTTAAAGCCTCTGCCTTTAGCTTGGGTCATGATCCCAGGGTCCTGGGATAGAGCCCCGCATCGGCTCTCTGCTCAGCAGGGAGCATGCTTCCCCTCCTTCTCTCTCTGCCTACTTGTGATCTCTGTCAAATAAATAAATAAATAAAATCTTTAAAAAAAAAAACACACAAAAAAAAAGAATAAATGCCATCAACATAACATCACTGTGGATGATGACCTTGATCTCCTGGCTGAGGTAGTGGCTGTCAGGTTTTTGTTTTCTTTTTTCCCTTCCTTTTCTTCCCTTTCACCCCTCCATACTCCATCCCCACACCCCCCTCCCACCTCTATTTTTCTCTCTCTTCTTCTAACACTTTCTCTAGCACTGTCTTGCTTCCTGCCGCAGCTGGAGAATCAGCCATTTCTCCAAAAAGCAGTAGTTCCTTCTTTTGGGGATTGTTATGAGAAACCAAGATCAGGGAACTAGGTGTGCTGGTTCCAACTGCAGCACCCTTGCTTCTTGGCCCTGGCAGCTGACAGAGCAAGGAAATACCTGTTTGTACATTAGCTCACTCCTTACACAGATCTGTAAATATCTCTGTATGTATCCCTCTGAATTTACAGTAAACCGGCCATGAGTTCACCCTGTACCACAATGAAAGCTTTAACCTTGCTTTTCTGTAATCTCCCACTCCAACAACATGGCTCCCATTTGCTACCCATTTTAAGAGAAGGGCATATAGGGGCGCATGGGTGGCTCAGTCAGTTAAGCATCTGCCTTCAGCTCAGGTCATGATCCCAGGGTCCTGGGATCAAGTCCCACATCAAGCTCCCTGCTCAGTGGGGAGTCTGCTTCTCCCTTTGCCTCTGCCTGCCGCTCCCCCTGCTTGTGCTCTCTTGCTCTCTCTTTCTCACTGTCAAATAAATACATAAAATCTTTAAAAAAAAAAAAAAAAAGAGAGAGAGAGAGAGAAGAACACATAGCTAACATGACAGAAAAAAATTATGCTCAACTACAGGTAGGTAAGATTTGACAGAAGTCTTCTAAAATAAGTTGGGGAGAAACTTCAACACATATATGTTAGAGAAGTATTTAAGGCCCACACAACAATGTAAACCAAATAGTACAGATAAGTATACTTCAAAATACCATTTTCTACTTCTTAAACATAAATAAGAAATTGTGTGTAAAAAAAATTTTTTTTAATGATTACCATTAGATGTGCTGAGTAGTAGGTTAGATTTTTTTTTTTTAATATGTCCAAGGAGGGTTCAAAGTCATGCAATTTTGTCACTTATCAGTAAGGTACTTCAAAAGACCTTCCCAAAAAAGACCGGCAGGCCTATTGTGCTACAGCCAGCAGAGTAACTTCAGAAGTGGGAGAGGATGTCCATACACATAAGGCTCATTAACAATACAGTTATCTCTATTAAGTAGAAACAAAGCGGATGGGAAGGAAATATATCTGACAATCAGAACTCCAGGTTTTGTGTTTGTGATTTCCTGCCTAAGGCCAAGAGATTTTTATTCAGTATTTTGGTAAACTTTAGTATGATGATGGATTATTTCATACTTCAGTTTACTATCACACAAGATGAAAAAGTAAACTGTTTCTCATTAACAAGCACATTTTCTCCCATCAGTCTGCAGGATGCATTTGTCTCAGAGCTTTTTAGATAATGTCCCTTTCTCGCCGTGACATTTCCTTCTCTATCACTTCTTCAATAGCCCCCAGACATCCTTATCTCTCCCACTCTTGGCAGCAATGGGCACGTGTGCTTGGCAAACAGATGTGCAGAGGTACAGTTAGCTCTGGAATGCCTAGTCTGTAGGCATTCCTACTCTCTTTTGGATTAAAGCTCTAGGCAAAAGCCTAGAGCACCCCCCATTTGTACTGATAAAGCATACATAAAACCAAACCATTTTCCTATCTTCAGTTGGAATCACTGCTTTGGCAGATCCCAATGGTACTCTGCCTGATCCCTTTACCCTTATCCCTTCAGTGTACAGGCTTGACTTACAACTGTCAGAGCCTTTGTTGGATTGTCCTCTCCCTGTTGGAGCCTGCTCTGTCACCAGCATGGGAGGCTGCAGGCAGCAGAGGGCAGACCCAACCAAATAACTGGACTTCCCTACCCGTTGTCTGGGTTAACTCAGCTCCTACTTCCAAGGAGTTTTCTGGTTTGATAACATGCCCCCTTCAATACTGTCTTCACCTTCCTGTCTCTTGTGTTCACTCTCCATAGCGGTTCCTTCACCTTCCAGATTAACCATTTCCATTCAAATTCTTGTCTTGGGGTTTTCTCAGGAAATCTAACCATTTCAAGGCCCGCGTGTTTCCACTCTTTCAAGAATGTGAAGAGCAAGCAAGTTTGGTCACAGCAGCATTATCAGTCAGGAGAACTTCGATCTAAGATAAACTATACCTGGATTCAAATCCTGATACTGCCACATACAATACATACCACCCTAAGCAACTTATTTAACTCCTTTAACCTTTCATCTCCACATCTTTACAATGTTTGCCTGTGGGCTATGATATAACATAGGCAACACTCCTAGCTCCCAAGTAACATTTATCAAAATTACACACCCTACTGCCCACATTAATAAGGCTTTACCAACATACTTCACTATTCCAGGAGACTCTTGTTTAGGAACATGAAAGTTGTGAATAACTTTATTTTTGAGTCCAAAAACTTAAAAGACCCCATCAGCTTTTCAATAGAAAGCATGATAACCCAGTATTCTTTGTACTCCTCACTGCTTAAAATTCCCATATTTCTGTATTCACCAATTTTCAACTTAGGTGTACTGCATCCTCACCAAGACCTGCATGGAAAGACCTGCCTGAAACTAAACTTTGATATCTCAACACACATCTCAACTTTGACCTTCTGACTAGAAGGGACCACTATGATCAGTGATAGAGGTAATGTTTCCCCTTTCCTTCAGTAATTCAAAAGTTCTACTTGGTCTTATCAATAGGCTGATGATGCCAGTATTCAACATTCCTTAGATGAATGTCACAATACTACCTTTTCTCTTAAGATTGTGCCATTATTCTTCGGTTTACTCAGAACTTATGAAAGGCTGAAATTTATCTCTTAAATTTTCCAATAAATAGTAATCAAGATTTCTTCACATTTCTGTGTTTTTTGTTGTTATTCTCTTGCTCTCAAGAACTCTGGACAGACAGCTCTTCCAAAAATGACTGAAAAGTGAAGAAAAGTTGCACCAAAATATATCAAATACATGACCAATGGTTAATTTAAGTCTTTCAATCAAAGAGCCTGGTGTTCTGCGCCTATGGCTGTATTGGACTTCCTACAAAGTTGCTGCTAATTTAGCATCAGAGAATCTGACTCAGATTCTTTTATGACCGACACCTAGAATCTACAAAAATGTTCACCTCCGTTACCAAGTGAAGAAATTAGTTGGCCTTTCTAACTACCAAAATCCCAGTTGCCACTTCATGAGCCCAAGTTCTCTAACACACCAAAGCAGAGATAACCTAACTGGGTTGGTCCTGAACTGACCGACTGAGTTATGTGAAAACCATACTCACCATCCTATGTAGAGCACTGGCTATCACTTTTTTAGGTCAATAAATCATAAGTATAAATCTTTCTGTCAGAAAATTTCCTAGTATAAACAAACTTCTTTGATTACAGACAATGACTTCTCAATAAATCTTCTAATTTTAATAATTTCAAAGCTACAGAAAGTGACTATGTGTGCACATACGTGCTCACACACAAATTGTTATTTTTTTTTAAACACTGAGAGTATGTTGGAGCCATCATGCCCCTTTCACCCCTCAGTGTGCACTTCTTCAGAACAACCACATTCACTAATATGACCACGATGAAATGATCAAAATCAGGAAATTAAATACTGACATGGTTAATATTATCTAATATAGACCTTATTCAAATTTCTCAATTAGGCCAAAACACAATGTCTCTTTATAAATTCTTTTGCCTAGAACTAAATACATATTTTTAAAATAATTATCTGAAGAGTCTTCCAAAGAAAAGTATGACTACTATTCATCTCTGCATGAAGATAAAGCTTTCTCTAAAGGGTCATAATCAAAAGCATCTTTTTTTATAATGTAGCACTCAATAAAAATGCATTTTTTTCTGCTTGCCAAAACTCAGGGAACAAAAGCTCTCTTTTTTTCATTAGGAAGAACAATAAGTTAATTTACAGAAACCTGGACAAGCCTCTTGAACTCCCGGAAATCATCTAACAAGAAGGTGTACAAATATATAAACTTCTAATCAATTTGCTTATCATCTGTCTTCATGTTGGCAACAGAGCATTCATAATTCAAATTCTAAAAAAGTACTTACTTAAGAGTTAAGAAACAAGCTAGCAACAAAATAGCTTCATCCTAATAATTATTTGGATTGGATATACCTACTGGGTCTTAACATAAGATTATTCTTAGTTGTCAGTCTGCCATATTATGTAAGTATGAATATTGTTCTAATAAAAAGAAAACCAATGTTTTTATTCAACAGTCTAATAGTAAGATCTCTACTCTGTATTAAAGCATGACTGCATGAGTTCAAAACAATTCACAATATATTTGCACTCACATTAGTCTTGAAAAAGCATGACTTTTTCTCTTTAAAAAAAGTAAAAAAAAATGGGGTGCCTGGGTGGCTCAGTGGGTTAAAGCCTCTGCCTTCGGCTCAGGTCAAGGTCCCAGGGTCCTGGAATCGAGCCCCACATTAGGCTCTCCGCTCGGTGGGGAGCCTGCTTCCTCCTCTCTCTCTGCCTGCCTCTCTGCCTACTTGTGATCTCTGTCTGTCAAATGAATAAATAAAATATTTTTTAAAAAGTAAAAAAGCATAAAAATTATAAAATACTATGATCCTTTTATTTAAAAAATGTTCACCTATCTATCCATCTATCCATCTCCCTATCTTCAGAAGGATCTACACATGAAAATGTTGACATTAAATTATTTCTGGTTGATAAAATCTGGGAATTTTATTCTTTTTGTTTACCTAAATTTTCTATTCTTCACAATAAACATGCATAACATCTAATTTAAAGGGGTTTTGAAAATTTGGGGTTTTACAATGAAAGCAACAAAACTATCATACAAAGGGAAAAATGAGAAATTTTTGTAAAAAATGAAAGGGATAAAGATAGAAACATTTTAATATACAAGGAATAAATATACTACTCTAGAAGGTTACCTCATGATCTGAAATGAACAGGTGGTAAAAGAACATAGGTAACTTACCAATTAATACACTTATCAAAAGTAACAGGGTTATGGAATTTTAGGGTTGGAAAATATCTCAATAAGGGTAATAACTTTCCATCTAATCCCTGAATATTATGGAAAGTAAAATTTGGACCACATAACTAAAGACGACTTACCTCTAGTAAGCTAAGAGTCTACTAAAAGCATTTGGTTGCCATGGGGGTCCTCTTCTCCCTTTGAATTATTTTCCTGATTTCTATGGAGCTAATTACCCCAATTGACTGGGTATCTCATTTGACTATTTAGGTTTTATAGTCACTAAATAACACTGGCATTAATCAGTGGATCATTATTCTTCATGACAGTCTTCTGCCAGGTTACCACCAACCAGTATTATGACATACTTTTTTTAAGTTCCAACTAGGTGATGAAATTGTATTTGAAGTGAGTGAGACCTTAGTCATATTCAAATACTGCATTTCAAAAACTATAGGCAACACTGATGGCAAGATGAACCATTACTTAATGTCACTTAGAAAAAAATCAAGGTCAATTCAACTATGATATAAGACTTCCTGGGGCACCTGGGTGGCTCAGTCAGTTAAGTGACTGACTCTTGGTTTCAGCTCAGGTCATGATCTCATGCATCATGAGACAGAGCCCCACACTGGGCTCCACCCTCAGCAGGGAGTCTGCTTGAAGATTCTCTTCCTCTGCCCTTCTCCCCACTCACTTATTCACTCTCTATCTTTCTCAATAAATTAAATCTTTTTTAAAAAGACTTCCTTTTCACTTAGTTTTTAATTTACATATCCAGATAGTTCTATAAATATATGTAGATATAAGTTTTTATTTTATACCACCATTATGCATATATTTTAAAAAAAAACCTGAAATAAACTGGTTAGAGTATTACCAAAATGTCTTCAGATTTGAGGCCTGAACCTTCTTCATCACATTCTGACTCATTATCTATGAAATGTGAGTTTTCCCTCACAAAGTAACGCTTTGCACTACCAATGGCACCAGAATAACAGCATTTCTTAAAAATACTTGACTACTGTCTCCAGGAATTTCATCTAAGGCAAATTCACTTCCTAAATTTGTCTCTTTCCTCAGTCACATCGCATATGACTAGAAGCAGCTTCTGTTCAAAGACATCAGAAAGGGTCTGACAAATTGATGTGGGACACCCTAACAATAGTCTTTTGCAACATGTGAAATCAGTCATGCTGTTACTACTTTGAAATTTCATCTATATATTCCAAGGGATTTAACAATTTCTCCTGCATTCAGTTGGTCATGTTAGAGAAAATCCTTTGCATATAGTTCTTTAACAAAATTATAATGAGTCTTCAGACTTGTGGGTATCTTTCTTCCCTACATCCTGTAAATCACTTGATTGTTTTTCAAGAATGGAATTGCAGGGTGCCTGGGTGGCTCAGTTGGTTGAGTTCGGCTCAGGTCATGATCCCAGAGTTCCGGGATCGAGTCCCACATCCGGCTCTGAGGGGAGTCTGCTTCGCCCTCTGACCTCCTCTCTCATGCTTTCTCTCACGGTCTCTCTCTCAAATAAATGAATAAAATCTTCTTAAAAAAAAAAAAAAGAATGGAATTGCAGCCATTCATCCAACGATGAATATTAACTTGCTAACATCAAACTTACACTCTGTTGCACTTTCTTCATACATTTTTCTTTTTTTCTCTCATTACTTTGTGGAAGATATTTTAAATGACAGCCCAATGTAATGCTAACAATGCATGTAACTCAAGTGAAATGACAGTCTAAAGATTCATGATGCTCACAAACCAATAAATACATCATGACCAAAACTTGGTGGGCAGCAACTGTAAGACGCCATTGATTGTAATACACATCACAATTTCAGACATTAAAATGTAAAACAAAAAATGTTATGTCTTAAAATCAATAAATCATTCACTAAATAAAGGTCTAGTAGTAGCAGCAGACTAGTGGTAAACCACTGGCAGGATATTTTTCTGAAAATGAGTGACAGATTCAATTCTTAAGGACTCTGATGTATAATTATAGGAATGACAAGGTACTCACATGACTATAACACAAGAAAGGATTTGATTCAGATAAACTGCAATGGAATTCAGGGGCGCCTGGATGGCTCAGTCAGTTAAGCATCTGCCTTCAGCTCAGGTCATGATTCTGGGGTCCTGGGATAAAGCCCCATGTTGGGTTCCCTGCTAAACAGGAAGCCTGCTTCTCCCTCTCCCCTGGCTTGAGACCCCTCCCCTGTTGTCTCTCTCTCTCTATGTCAAATAAATAAATAAATAAGTCTTTTAAAAAAGCTGCTATGGAATTCAGATTCACTGTTACAGGAGTTCATAGAAGAAGTAGAAAATACTTCCTGCTTAGTGGGAAGAATGAGAGAGAAAGAGATTAAAGGAAGGCTGAAAGAGGCCATCCAAGAACCAACCCGAGAGATGACTGGCAAAGCAATGTCTTAGAGGAGGTAGATGAATTTATCATAAGAAATAATATGTCTCCTTTACAGCAGCATTATTACAATAGTCAAGATATGGAAGCAGTCCAAGTATCCATCAACTGATGAATGGACAAAGAAGGTGTGTGTGTGTGTGTGTGTGTGTGATGGAATATTGTTCAGCTATAGAGAAGAATGAGATCTTGCCATTTGCAACAACATAGGTGGAGCTAGAAAGTATAATGCTAAGTGAAATAACTCAGTTAGAAAAAGACAAATACCATATGATTTCACTCCTATATGGAACTGAAGAAACAAAACAAATGAACAAAGCAAAAAAAGAAACAAACCGAGAAACAGACATTTTTTTTTTTAAGATTTTTATTTATTTATTTGACAGAGAGAGATCACAAGTAGGCAGAGAGAGAGAGGGAGAAGTAGGCTCCCCACCAAGTGGAAAGCCCGATGCGGGCCTCAATTCCAGGACCCTGAGATCATGACCTGAGCTGAAGGCAGAGGCTTAACCCACTGAGCCACCCAGGCGCCTGAGAAACAGACTCTTAACTATAGAGAACAAACTGATGGTTACAAGAGGGTTGGCAGGCAGGGAGAGGAATGAAGCAGGTGAAGGGGATTAACACGACACTTAGCATGAGGAGCACTAAGCAGTGTACAGAATTGTATACCATACTGTACACCTGAAACTAATATAATACCTCATGTTAACTATACTGGAATTAAAATTAAAAATGTAATAAAAGTTTTTAAAAAAAGAAATGTCTTTTTCTCACTGACAGGAAAGTTTTTTAGAAATGTCTTAAGTAATATGTCTTTCTCTTATGGGAAACAGGAAAAAAGAGATCAGAAATTACAGAAAAAAAAGTTAAAAGGGCAAAGTAGAGCTAGAGGCAGGTTATATTAGCTGGCCTTGGTGAACTACAGACGGCATCTATTGAAGGTGAGGAAACAGACAATGGCGTGGAACAGGTGCCATGGGAAATGCAATAGAGAGTAACTAAGAAGACTATGTCTCACTAGTCAGCACACAGCTGAGGCCAGATTACATGAATTTTGAATGGAACTAATTAGCCCAGGCTCACAACTTTCTCTAACAAAGTTCAGAACAGAAAGAGGGAGGGGGAAAAAAAAAAAAAGAAAAGAGAAAGAATAAAAGATAACCTGTGGGACTAACTCTATGATACAGCTGAAGATTCAGAATGAAGGAGATGCAACGTCAAGCCAGAGTCCCAATTTTTGCAGCATTACTGAAGGAAATGTAACTGATTTCGTTTTTATAAAAGTAGAATAAACACAATTATCAAGACTCTCTATTACCTGAATTCATCTTTCTAACAGATCTGAAATAATAAGATGTTTTTATATGTTCTTCATAGATATTTGAAGACTTCAAAAATTGATTCCCAAATCACCCAGCAGCTCCTTGATGCAAAGACAAGCCTGCTACTTTCCCTGCTACACCAGAGTGGCTTCTGCTGCATACTTACTCCTCTACAGTCTACTCTTGAATCAGTTGCCCAGTGGTCTGTCCTGATATCAAACCAAATACCACTAGTAAAGGCTCACCTCACTCTCACTACCCCTTTAACCTTGGTTTTGAGGTATTATATAAGGAACACACTCCACCTTTTAAACTTAAAAATCATCTTAGATTGAAAAAATGACAAGTAAATTTACAAATTCGAAGATTAGCCTATTTAATATTTACAATGTATTTAACAGTTACTCAAGCTTGAGATATGAGTAATGGACACTGCCCACTTTCTCAAGGGTAAGCCAAGCAAATCCTCATATATGGTCTCTAAAGCTCTGCTTCCAAGGGGTGCAAGTGAACTCAATGATTCTTTTTCCTTGTAAGGCTGCAATTAGAAGCCACCCAAATGTCCATCAGCTAGTAAATGAATAATAAAATGTATACCCACACAACACAGTAATATTCTGCAATGTAAAGGAATCTAGCACTGAAACATGCTACAATATGAACCTTAAAAATATTAAGCTAAATAACAGAAGCCAGTCACAAAGACCACATACTGTATGACCCTACTGACATGAGCTGTCCAGAACAGGGAAATCTACAGAGACACAAAGTAGATGAGTAGGGGCCAGGGGCTGGCAGAGTTGGGGAGAAATGGGAAGTGACTTCTAATGAGTATGAGGGTTCTTTTTGGGGTGATGAAAATGTTCTAAAATCGTGGTGATGGTTGTACAATTTTGTGAGCATACTAAAAACTATCAAATGGTACACTTGCACAAGTGAGTTGTATAGTATATAAATTACATCTCAAAATACAGCTGTTAAAAATTTGTAATTAGTAAGTAGTTGCACTGGATATGGGTGTATGTGTGTATGTAGACACATACATGTGCAGAACTAATTAAAATATGAAATAGAATATGAGGTTACATTAAAAAATGTTTTTAGTGGTTTAATAATCCGCTTACATTTCATGGATGCCAATAAATCTGTCTGAGGCTAAGACCTCCAATAAACTCACTCAACTATCCTCTCATCACCAAATACTTAAATATATATCTGGCTGCCATGCATTTCCTCCTACACTTTCTCCATTCCCCTACTTCAAATTCAAATTCACCCTGGCATTCCCAGAGACTCATGCATTCTATAACTATGGTTAAAAATGAACTCTTACTCCCCTGAACTCTGATTTTCCTCCATTTTTACCCTGCATTCCTACACGACGTGTATTTAAAAACAAATACTGCCTACTGGACTTGAAGAACAGCCTGATGTAGAGAAACTGTGCAGCAGTATCATGCCCTCAGACAAAACAGGACAACACACAGGTCACTTACCCAACTTGAAATATGCTACTGACATTGAAAACATTAGGGGTGAGGTGAGAGGATTTTCCCCTCCTAATATCCGACCCTGAATAATATGAAACAGTTGCCCAAGAATCCTAGGAAAGCAGAGGGTCCTTGGGTATACTCCTCTTACAAAAAAAAAAACTCTTCTTAATTTGATATTTCAGTTTAGACATAGATATATACACATATCATTCTAGTGCATTGTTAATTCTTAAATGAAGAAATTATCAAAGATTAAATCATTTCTAAAATATATCCACATGCTGATGGTAGCATTTAAAATTGGTATAATTCATTCAGAAGGCAGCAACACCTACATGGTCAAAATAGTGTTAGAAATAACTTACTAGAAACAAAAGGCTCTATACAAAGAGAGCTTTACCACAGTTTTAGGTGTTAAGCAGAACACTGAGGAAAATATAGATATCTAAAAGAAACTGAAGAATCTGGTCATTTATGGTACAGAACTAGAAGAGAACGCCGCAGTGAATGAAAAACAGCTACAAAAGATGGGAGAGAAACATGGGTACAGGGGCGCCTGGGTGGCTCAGTGGGTTAAAGCCTCTGCCTTCGGCTCAGGTCATGATCCCTGGGTCCTGGGAGCTCTCTGCTCAGTGGAGAGTACTTCCCCCCTCCTCTCTCTGCCTGCCTCTCTGCCTACTTGTAATCTCTGTCTGTCAAATAAATAAATAAAATCTTAAAAAAAAAAAGAAACATGGGTACAAACGATTTATGATATAAAATGAAATGCCAGAACACAAAAGTTATAAACACACACATATCTATACATATATTGTATACATGTATACAATGATTTAACTCTATATCTGTTATCTTTTAAAAATACTTTTTTTTTAAAGATTTTATTTCTTTATTTGTGAGAGAGAGAGAAATAGAGAGAGAGCAAATGTACAAGCAGGGACAGTGGCAGGCAGAGGGAGAAGCAGGCTCCCCGCTGAGCAAGGAGCCCAATGCGGGACTCGATCCCAAGACCTAGGATCATGACCTGAGCAGATGATTAACTGACTGAGCCACCCAGGTGTCCTTTATAAACATCTTTTTAAAAATCATTTGGAAAAACAACTCCCTCCAAATCTCTCATTTTTAAAGCTTCTATCCGTTCTTACTTGGCTCAATTAAATTATTCTTTTTTGTTTTAGTCTCCTATGCATTGTCTTTCTGGTCATTTTTATTTTCTAGTGCAGCTGCCTTTATCTTCTTCAGTCATTATCAACAAACATCACTGCCTATTATGCTCCCTTTCCCAACTCCAGGAAAAATACATACAGCTACTGCAATACTCTCCCACATGCTTCCCTGCTTGCTATCAGTGTGCAAGTTACAAAGCAGAAAGGGAGACTGAAGTGGAACAACAGTGAACTGCCCCAGGCCTCAAAGTTATTTTCTAATTATTTTTGCCTATCTATCCTAACATGTGCAGGAAATAGAAGTCTAAAATAATCAGGTAATACAGGTTTCTTACCTATTGAATGAGTCTGATTCTGATAAAGAAAGAGCTTCTTCTTGAATATCAGTACAACTGGAAGAATCATCTGGTCTCTCAGGCTCCATTCTTCCTGGGGATTCCAGCTTTGATTGAGAGAAGTGGTTTGTTACAGAGGAAGTATCTGAGAATTTCACTTTTTTATCTTCCTGTTCTAAAAAAGGAAAAAAGAAAGAAAAAAAAAAACCATTTAAGAGTACTAGAAAATCTTTGACCCATTATTTCTATGACATTTAATATTGTTATTTATACTTAGTAAAATGGAAGTTTATCTAACATAGATTCTAAAACTCCAGCAACGGTCACAGAATAAGAACAACACTACCATGTGCCATCTATTTATACTGTCCATCCCAGGTATTTCCATTTTAATTAATTTAAAAACAAAATTTCTGGGGTGGCCTGGGTGGTTCAGTTGGTTAAGACTCTGCTCAGGTCATTAGCCCAAGTCCCAGGATCAAGCCCATGAGATTGAGCATCTGCCTTCGGCTCAGGTCATGATCTCATGGTGCTGGGATTGAGCCTGTGTCATTAGGCTCCATGTTCAGCAGGGAGTCTGCTTCTCCCTCTCTGTCTGCCACTCCCCCTGCTTGTGCTCTCACTCACTCTCTCAAATAAACAAATAAATCTTTAAAAAATAAAATATAATAAAAAGTAAAAACAAAATTTCCTTTTAAAATCAGGAGTAGTGAACTGTGTCATTCAAATGAGGCTTCTATTTACCGTATTACTGAAGAATTCCTGCATATTTCACAGATGAGAGAAGATGGACCAACATATGAAGCACAACAAAAAAGGATTAAAAATTCAATTAATAAAAGAACCATGGGCTTGGGACACCTCGGTGACTGTCGGTTGAGCGTCCAACTCTTGGTTTCAGCTCAGGCCATGATCTCATGGGTCCTGGGATCAAGCCCTGTGTTGGGCTCTGTGCTCAGCAGAGAGTCTGCTTAAAGATTCTCTCTCTCCCTCTCCCTTTGCCCCTCCTCCCACTCTTGTGTTCCCTCTCTCTCAAATAAATAAATCTTTAAAAAAGAGAAAAAGAGGGACGCCTAGGTGGCTCAGTTGGTTAAGCGGCTGCCTTTGGCTCAGGTCATGATCCCAGCGTCCTGGGATCGAGTCCCATATCGGGCTCCTTGCTCGCCAGGGAGCCTGCTTCTCCCTCTGCCTCTGTCTGCCACTCTGTCTGCCTGTGCTTGCTCGCTCTCTGACAAATAAATAAATAAATAAATAAACAAACAAACAAATAAATCTATCTTAAAAAAAAAAGAGAGAGAGAGAAAAAGAACCATTATATTTGTCACTGACTGCTATGTGGTAGTGAATCCATCTGGATATTTCTCTTACTCCACTAAATAGAATCTAATATTCAATACGGAAAAAGAAAACTAATCAGACATAATTAGTATTTCTGTTTGATCTAATACATGTCATATTTCTACATATTCCTTGTCGTGTTCTGAATTTCTGAGGTCTCTTGCTAAAAATAAAATAAAAATAAGGAAAGCTGGAGGCATGCAGACAGTGTTTGCAAGAATATAACATAAAAATACAACATATTTGCAAATGTAAGTGCAGAAAATAACACCCATGAAGGATTCCTCAGTGCCCAGGACTCTCCCTCATGACCTGTTCCAGGACTCTGCTAGGATTTCAGCTGCACTGTCTTTAAGATTCAGGAACTGAGTAAGTACTTAGCATGCAAGTCACACTTGCTAGTAGTATAGAGCCCCCTTTCATAAGTTTCCTCACAAAGAAGCAGAGCTTTCACACATCACTCATCCAGTGTGCTTGCACGGGCAAGTGACCTACAACAAAAGACACTAAAAAAACTGTCAAGGCTTTGTCATAAAGGAAAATTTATGGGAAAAGAATAAGACAGCTTCTTCACAAAGAAACTTTTCCAAGTCCATACAGTCAAGATTTCTCCAGAAATAAAGAGTTTTTGTTATACTAAAGAACAGCATACATCACAAAAGTGTAATTTCTACAAAAACACTTGATGTCGGGCTTCAATAAGCCAAATCACTACCAAAACTGAACTGTACCCTCTAATGTTTATCTGGGAAAAGAAAAGAAGAAGCTAACCACAAAAACCACCCAGGAGCTCGAAGATCTTTTGTAAAGAGACACCCTGGATCATGTTAAGAAGAATCAATCACCCAGTAAACTCAGTGAACCCAGACAATTCAACACTCAGCTGGACAGGAGAATGCAATCAAGCTGACAAACCAGGGAGCAGGATTTCAACCTAAAACTATCTTTTATTTTTACACCTGACATATTCTTTTCATACTTCTTCTCCTCTTATATAAGCCTCTCCAATATAAATTCCATCTTGGGGGACAAGTATCATTCAACAATTTGTGCACACTAAAAGTCAGTTATCTTTTGTATCTGTCCACAGATGTCAGAAAAGAACGTCAAACAGAGCAGACAACTCTGAGGCTTTGACATCAAGCCTCCCAGAAGACACCAGACAAAAACAGATGAAGGATTTACTTGAGAGAACATATATCTTCTTCACTTTTATTGGCACTTCAATGACCAAGTTGATGTCAAAGAACAAAAATTACACTGGTTGTATGATGCTATACAGAGCTCAACTTCCCAGTCAGTTGTGCTAGTCTGTCTGTCCTCCTGTCTCCCACACTCTCCACCCTTCTCAGACACATGCACTCATGTACAACAACCTAGAAGCAGCAATCATTTCTGAAACCCACAGAGAGCAGTATTCATGGCCATATACATATATAATGCACAGCCCTGAGTATAAATAATCAATCATTTTCAAGAGACATTCAACTAGTAAGCAAAATGTTCTCCCAATCTGAGATATTAAGCCAGATTTTTTTCAGGAACTAAACTACTTTCTAAGAAAATCCTTCAACATGAACACATTCAAGTTGTTCACAAAGAGCATGAGGCATATATTCAGGCAACAACCTACTATATGTTACCAGGAGACTTTGGGCGGGGGTGGGGGGGTAGAAAAGAACGCACCAGCATGTAAAACAGTAACACTTAGGAATAAATCTAACCAAAGAGGTGAAAACCTGAAGTGCTGAAAACTACAAAACATTGTTGAAAGAAATTAAAGAAGACATAAATGAAGATATCCTGTGTTCATAAACTGGAAGACAATACTCTGAAGATATCAAAAGTACCAAAGCAATCTAAAGCTTCAATTCCAAAGGTACTTTAGCAGAAATAGAAAAATTCATCCTAAAATTCACATGGAATCTCAAGGGACCCAAATAGTCAAAACAACCTTGAAAAGGAAGAATAAAGTTGGAGTACTCATACACCTTAACTTTGAAATGTGTAACAAAACTACAGTAATTAAAACAGTATAGTACTGACATGAGAACAGACATACAGACCAGAGAGTAGAACAGAGGGTACAGAAATAAACCCTTACATATATAGTCAATTCATTTTCAACAATATCAAGAGCATTGTGTTTGGAAAGGATAGTCCTTTTAGCAACTGGTGCTTTATCTACACATAAAAGAATGAAGTTGGACCCTTACACCACACACCAAAATTAACTCAAAAAAGATTACATACCTAAACATTAAAAGCTAAAACAATAAAACTCCTAGAAGAAAAGAGAAATATCTCCATGAACAATTTCATGGCTATAACACCAAAAGCACAGGTAACAAAAGAAAAAATGGATATATCGGACTTCATCAAAATTAAGCACTTTTGTGCAACATAAGAAACTATGAAGAAAGCAAAAAGACAACCAAGAAAATATTTATAAATATCTGCAAGTCACATACATGGAAAAGGATTAATATCCAGAATATATAAAGAGTTCCTAAGAAAAAAACAACAAAAACCCCCAAACAAACCAAGTAAAAAATGAGCAGAGCACGAATAGACATAGCCAATAAGTATATGAAAAGATGTTCAACATTTTTAGTCATTAGGAAAATGCAAATCAAAACCATAAGATACTCACTTCACACCTACCTTGATGGCTATGATAAAAAAAAAAAGGAGCGGGTGTGGCAAGGATATAGAGAAACTGGAATCGTTAAGCACTGCTGGCAGGAATGTAAAATGGTACAGCCACTTTGGAAAGAGTTTTGTGGTTTTTCAAAAAGTAAACATAGAATTATCCTAAGAATCAGAAATTCCATTCTTAGGTATATACCCAAGAGAATGGGAAGCAGACACTTGAACATATATTTGAACATCAATCTTCATAGAGCATTATTCACAACAGCCAAAAGGTGAAACCCATTACAGATGAAGAGATAAACAAAATGTGGCATGTACACACAATGGAATATTATTTGGTTATAAAAAGCAATGAAATTTTGATATTTGGTACAACAGGACCTTGAAAATATTGTGCTTAGTGAACTAAGTCGATACAGAAGGACAAATATTAATACGATTCCACTTATATGAGGTACTTAATGTAAGCAAATTCACACAGAAAATAGAACAGAGATTACCAGAGTGTGGCTGGGAAAGGGCAAGAGAGTTACTATTTTTAATAGGTACAGAGCTTATGCTGGATGATGAAAAAGTTTTGGGTCTAGATGGTGGTGGCTGTTATAAAACGTTCTGAATGTATTTAATGCTGCTGAATTGTACATTCATGAATGGTTAGAATGATAAATATTATGTATAGTTTATCACAATAAAGAAAAAAAATAAGGAACTTTTATGTGCACTTTCCTCCATTGATTCTGTTTTGTTCATTGGCCCAAAGCCCTGACAATAGAAATATGATATTAATCTCAAACTTAAAATGGACCCAAATTAAGGATGTGATGTATTTTGCTATTTATTTTTAGTATGAAAAGAAAGTAAAACAATAGGAATTTACCTGAAGTTTATAAGCTTCAGACTTTTTAGCAGAACATTCCATCCAAAATACCAGTGACCTATAACAAAAATTATTCTAAGATAAAAATTATTTGTACAATATGGGGCGCCTGGTGGCTCAATTGGTTAAGCAACTGCCTTCAGCTTGGGTCATGATCCCAGGGTCCTGGGATCGAGCCCCACGTCAGGCTCTTTACTCTGCAGGGAGCCTGCTTCTCCCTCTCCCTCTGCCTGCTACTCCACCTGCTTATGCTCTCTCTCTCGCTCTCTCTCTCTCGCTCTCTCTCTCTCTCTCTCTCTGTTAAATAAATAAATAAATATAAAAATAAATTATCTGTACAATATTTGAAGATGTGCAGCAATAAATTCTACACCTAAAAAATATCCTTAGGCGAAACAACTAAGAAACTTCCGATTTACCATTAAATCAAAGATTTTAGAAACTTGTCTTCAGGGCATCTCCCAATCATTTTTCCCACAGTAACAAACTTAGTTTACATTCAACAACAGCTGTATGTCTAAAAATACTTTTTCTACTCCAGATATCTAATAAAAAGGTAAATTCCCATTGTTTTACTTTCTTTTCATATTAAAAACAAATAGCGAGATTCAGAGGTACCTGTGTGGTTAAGTGTCCAACTCTTGGTTTTGGCTGAGGTCATGATCTCAGGGTCATGAGATCAAGCCCTGTGTTGGGCTCTGTGCTCAGCAGGAAGTCTGCTTGAGATTGTCTCTCTCCCTCTTCCTCTGCCCCTCTCCCTGCTCTCATACATACACAGGCTCTAAGTTAAATAAATAAAATCTTAAAATAAATAGTGAAATTCAACACATTTCTGTTTTTAGTTACTGATTGTAATTACTCTCTTACCCACGCAAATAGGTAATAGCTTTTCTGTAGATCCATCTTCTTCTTTTGTTACCTTTTTTTTGGACATTTCAACAGTTTTCTTGTATCCTTTTTTGGCCTGATCCACCAGAAGCCGAAATTCATTCTGATGTTTTTTACCTAAAATTCAAAAGATCTTCTCAGTAAAGCAAGGACTGTAAAAGTTGTATTTTTTTATGCTGACAAACTGAGTATCAAGCCATGTACAAATTTACTTAAGAAAAACATCCTTGTTGAGGCGCCTGGGTGGCTCAGTTATGTGTGGGTTAAGCATCTGCCTTCCGCTCAGGTTATGACCCCAGGGTCCTGAGATGAAGCCCCAAGTTGGGCTCCCTGCTTAGCTGGAAGTCTGCTTCTTCCTTTCCCTCTGCCCCTCCCCACCCCCCCGGCTTGCTCACTGGTACTCTCTCTCTCATAAATAAATAAAATCTTTAAAAAAAAAAGTCCTTGGGAATCACTTGCAATAAATTTACAAACTGGAAAGCACAAAAATACATAGAGCTAGGGGTCATGGAAGCCTCTCCTTCTTATCTTCTCCTTTCCTCAGGTACAAACATGGAAACAGGATATTCCTAGTTTGCTACTATAGGTTTTTTCCCCCAAACCTCATACTCTGAAAGGCTTTTGATAAAGCACAAAAGATACCATTTTCTTAAATATATCCAAAAGATACCATTCTAACACCCAAGAAACATCCTTGCTCTCGCTCTCTCTCTAGGAAACTTTCTCTCTAGGAAAGTTAGATTATAAAAACAAAGGATATCCATTTGGATTCCCTTTCTCCTTAGCATTTCTTGCGAAGATCCCTTTAACATCCCACAAGATCCCTTTAACATCCACCACTCACCCCCAATCCACCTTATCTCAGGATATCGTAATTACACCAATCTTAATAACACTGCTACTTTAATACATCTGAAGATAATGTGAGCCTGATCTCAATGCCACCATTATTAATGTACATTCATTTACTCAATAAAGAATAGCCAGGCATTGTTAGAGCACAGCCTTTAGGACGTCTATTTGTGATCCTGAACTATAGTTCAGACAGCTGAGGTTGCATTTGACTTATCTAGCACCCTCATACACTTAAGCCATGGCTCAAAATGATGTCATAAATCCTGTAAAAATGTATTTTAGAAAGAGTCATACTGCAAATAATTCCAGTTTTGAGACCATTTTTATACAGTAACCAACACTTTCCCTGTGGCACAACATTAAGAATAAATGAGTATAAGAAAAATTTGTGCTTTTATTGAAAACTATGCCTTTCCTAGAGCTACCCTTCCAAGATTCCATGCATTTGCTGCCTTTGAGCTATGTCACAGATCTGTAAATTGTAGATAACTGATGGCAACGGAAAATAATTATTGTCTACAGACATGCAAAATCTTACAGTGTAAAAGGTCAAACTGACTTCCCTTCCCACTGTGGAAGAAGCCAGTTTTTCCTCCATTTGCACATTGATTTCAATATTTCTGACCTATAAATGTGACTGTACTTTGGATATTAGGGAGACACTGCTCCTAATCCCAATATATTTATGTGTACAGTACATGTAAAACTCCCCATGAAACTGACATGTTGGCTTGGTCAAAATTCCAGCAAAAGAAATCTGGTCTAGCTATAAAGATTACTGATAAAAGTTAGCTTTTCAGAAATAGGTGAGATCCTACCTAGGAAACAAGCTAGGTGATTTCTTTCAGGTCCTATTTAACTCTGTGAATTTGAGGATAATTATTTTGTACTTCCTTCAGCTCCCCAGAGTCAGTGGGCGACCACCACCTTCACTATATGGTTTCTGTTAGGCAAGGGTAACAGAGCACTATGGGATCTATGTAATTTGGTCAGATCTGGTCTAGGTCTTCTCCCAGGAAGGCCACTGCATACATGGAATTATGAGTTTAAGAATTACTTAAGAAACTTGCTCAAGTAATCTCATTAAGAGTTAAGAAGGCTTAATGACCTTCTCCTCTGAAGTAATAAAAGCCCAGGTTTCTCTGTTTAATCTGATTACCCCTACAGCTAGGCTGGAAACCAAAAAGTAAATGGCAGCCACTGCTCTGCCCAAAGAGTCCACTAACCTCTGCTCAAAAGATGAACAATGCTAAGAGATTATGACTAATAGAATTGTTCCCATTCATCTCTTCACCTCATTTTAGGAGCTGTGCCATCTGGCAAGGAGTACTTTAGAGTTTAAAATCTCAGTTCTGCTAATTAGATGCCCTGAATTTACCTCTTAAAAATATTAAGTGGCTGAGATAATTGTGGAAGCTGATGAATAAGCCCCACATTCAACCAACTGATATTCTTCAAGATTTTTAATACTTGAATTCTATCACCCTTTCTGCCTCTCCAAGTCAAGCCCTTCACTCCTTCATCACCCCTTAACTACTTTTTTAGACAAGCTTCTACAGCCAAAGCATCTCTGGATCTGCCCATGAACCCTGAGGTAGACAAGACCAAAGCCAGGCTGTCACAAGAATAGGACAGACCCATCCTCCAAAAGGATGATACTGAGATACTCACTCAACTACTTTAAGTCACAGAACAAGTTTGGAGTCAGTGCATCCCAAAGTAAAATCTCATTCATTTATTTCAGCAACCACCTAGGACACCGAAGCATCTAAACCTGGATGGAGAAGAGAGTAACAGTAATGGCTAACACTCACTAAGGGCATATTCGTTTAGCCCTGAATTGACCAGTTTCACTGTAAATTCATGACATAAGCCTAAAATGGGCACTCAACACTGCTGTACAAATTTCTCACCTTCCTCTAGCAAATACTGCTTTACTATTCTCTAAAATGACCATGTCACACTTTTCCAGACTTGCAACACTCCATACTCACTTCTCGGCTGGCCTCACACTACTTTGAAAACACAGAAACATTCTTTTTTTTTTTTTCTGAAAACACAAAAACATTCTAGCCAGAGCCCTGTCATCTTCCAACTACCATCCCTTCATCTGTGCACATACACTCTATCTTCCTTGTATTGAATGAGAAGTAACTGTCCTTGCAGCAATTAAAGGCCAACACCTGGCCATCTTGGAACCTGTGGAGGTCTGCTGGGAACAGGACTCCTAAAACGACAAAGAGTTCTGGGAGGCTGTGGTCCAAGGCCATTTTTGCTGGCTATAAGCCGGGTCTCCGGAACCAGAGGGAACACACAGCTCTCCTTAAAATTAAACGTATTTATGCTAGAGATGAATCTGAATTCTACCTAGGCAAGAGATGTGCTTATGTGTACAAAACAAAGAACACTACAGAGACTGCTGGTGGCAAGCCAAACAAAACCAGAGGAATCAGAGGAAAGGTAACTCATGCTCATGGAAACAGTGGCATGGTTCATGCCAAATTCCGAATTCCTGCTTCCTGCTGTGCCATTGGCCATAGAATCTGTGTGAGGCTGTACCCCTCAAGTATTTAAGCTAACTGGAAAGTAAATAAATAAAGGTGTAGATCTATTCTCTTGAGGGGGAAAAAAAAAAGCCAAGCCCTAACTTACCCTCTGGATTCCATCACTAAGGTCGTCTCAAAGAGACAGCACCTGTGCTTACTTACCCTCTCCCTGTCTCACATCAACAATTTCCTCCTCTTATGCACCTTTCCCACTGGCATACAAATACACCTGGGACTGTTCTGCTGGAAGTGAGAGTGTGGGTTATGAAAACAATTAGGTATAGACCAGCATTTTTTTTTCTTAGTGAAATAATAAGAGTAGTATAGAAAGTGCCAGAGTACATTAAAAATGGCAAGAATAAGCAATCAAGATGTCCTTCAGTTGTTGAATGGATAAGCTATTATTACAACCAGACAATGGAATATTATTCAGCACTAAAAAGAATAGCACCATCAAGTTATGAAAAGACACGGAGAAACTTTAAATGCATATTGCCAAGTGACAGAAGACAATCTGAAAAGACTATGTATTACATGATGGCAAATATGTGGCATTCCGGAAAAGGCAAAACCACGCAGGTAATAAAGAGATCAGTGGTTGCCAGGGGTTTGGTAGCAGAGGGTATGAACAGATGAAGCACAAAGGATTCTAGGGGCAGTGAAAATACTCTGCAGGATACCACAGTGATGCATGTCATTGTAACTCTCTCCAACACCAAGAATGAACTCTAAGTATGGACTTCAGGTGACTATGATGTGTCAATGTAGGTTCATCAACTGTAACAAGTGTACCCTCTGGTGGGGGTTGTTGATAATGGGAAAAGTCATGCATGTGCAGGCGTGAGGGATATATGGGAACTTTCTATAACATTTTCCTGCTCTAAAAACATGAAGTCTTATTTTAAAAAAAAAAGAGAGAGAGAGAGTAGGATGCAATATGGATCGTTTGGATAAGCATAACCAACAGGCTTTGGAACATATTTATTCCACTACTTATATTTTTTTCAAAGTCCCTGAAATTTTGAGAGAAAAATCATAGAAGATAATTTTTTCTAAGGTTGGGGCCATTTAAGGTTGGGGGAGGGGGAATCCAAACATCACTTGAAAACACCTCAATACAATCTTTTAAAAAATGAGAAGGGTAAATATTACTTTGTGAAACTTCTTTTTCACAACAAATTATCTAATGAATTATATCTAAAATATAATCCTCAGGGTGCCAGGTTGGCTCAGTTAGTTAAGCATCTGCCTTTGGCTCAGGTCATGATCCTGGGGTCCTGGGATCGAGCCCCACGTCCGACTCCCTGCGCAGTGGCAAGTCTGTTTCTCCCACTCCCTCTGCTGCTCTCCCTGCTTGTGCTCTCTCTCTCTCTCTCTCTGACACATAAAAAAGAAAAAAAAACTTTATAATAAACTAATATAATATAATATATAATATAATATAATTCTCACTGTGGACTGTAGTCAAAAAAGATCTGAAAGCCACTATATGTTATTTCCCAACTTGAAAAACAAACAAAACCATCCCTTGACCAATACCCACCTCCAGCTACGCCCTCATTTTTCTGCTCTCCCTGACACAGTAAAACCTCCCCCAAAGAGCTGTCTACCTTAAGTCTCACCACTTCACCTCCAATGTGTTTCAGCCAACATGGAGTGCTTCTGATGCCTCCTCTCTCATGAAACTGTTCTTGCGGAAGAAGTTAGTGTATCACTTGAGTTGTGAGATGCACTGATGCCTTCCATCTCTTACTCAACCTTCTACAGTAGCATCTGACACAATTCATCATATCTCCTTTCTTAAAACACTTTGTTTTCCTAGATTTTCTGATACCACATTTCAAAGTTCTACTCCTATCTGCAGGCCACTCCTTCAGTTTTCTCGGCTGCCTCCACTACCCATCCTCTACACTCTGAAACAGCAGAATTTCAAGTGCACTGGTTGACTGAAGATCTCTGAGCCTCTTTCAGAGGGCAAAAGAGGTTAAAACCTATTTTATTTGCCTTTTTTTTTGTTACACTGACATATGCACAGACAGTGCAATGGTAACGGAAGGTAAGACCACAGGTGTCTTAGCATAAACCAAGGAAGTGACCCAGAACTGTACCAGTAATCACTATATTTCACATGACCATGCACCACCCATTTTAAAAAAGTCAATCTTACTTAAGAATATCCTTGATGAAGTATTAAGAAAATTATTAATCTTATTAAATTTTGACCCTGGAGTACTTTTTTAATAACCTCAGAGGTAAAATGAGAACCATAAATATAGCACTTCTGCTACATACCCAAAGTGCCCTGCAGAAGCATCTGTGTATTTATTTCAGTTGTGAGCTAAATTAGCCACTTTTAAAATGAACACTGTTTTTATCTGAAAGAACAGTAGACAAACTGTGATTATTCATACTTGGATAATATATTTTCTCAAATATGAATGAGGGAAGGAAGTTGTCACTTCAGGAAAAACAAGTAACAGTATTTGCTGCCAAATATAAAAGAATAGCTTTCAAGGGAAATCAGAATTTTGGATAACTTGTATCCACCATTTTGTACAACTTCCCATACTTAACTTTTCTGAAAAGACTGGTGGTGAGAAAGGGAGACAAACCATACAAGACTCTTAAACTCAGGAAACAAACTGAGGGTTGCTGGAGTGGAGGGGGAGTGAGGTGGGTGGGTGGGTGATGGACATTGGGGAGGGTATGTGCTATGGTGAGCACTGTGAATTGTGTAAGACTGATGAATAATAGACCTATCCCCCTGAAACAAATAATACATTATATGTTAATTTAAAAAAAAAAGACTGGTGGTGAAACTAAGGAATGCTATTTTTTACATTATATAATATAAATGCAATATAAACATGCAAACATTTGCAACTCAATGTATCAGTATTTTCCAAATAACCAACAAATGATCTATAAAATCATTCATAGGTAAAAGGTCCATTCAAAGCACATGACAGACCAGTGGATTTTTATGAAATAGAGGACAGAAGTTTCATTAATAGATTTCAAATTCCATTGTAAATAACCTTTCTGAAATAACACTTGCCAAGAATACCCATGATTACCTTAAAAATCTACTGAAACACTTCCCTCTTTTCAATTACCTATCTGCATCAGGCTAGGTATTTTTCATATACTTTAATAAAAAAAAATGGCAATAGTTTAAAAGCAGAAGCTCATAGGAGACCCAGGATATCCTCTATTAAGCAAGACATCAAAGAGATTTGCAGAAATAGAAAAGAATGCCACTCTTGTCACTAAGTTTTTAAAATCAGACTTACTGAGAAATAATTTACACATGGTAAAATTCACCAATTTTAAGCAAACAATCTGATGCATTTTTTTAAAAATGTGCAGTCGGGGGCACCTGGGTGGCTCAGTGTGCTAAAGCCTCTGCCTTTGGCTCCGGTTGTGATCCCAGGGTCCTGGGATGGAGCCCCATTTCGGGCTCTCTGCTCAGCGGGAAGCCTGCTCCCCCCGCCGCCCCCGCACCTTGCCTGCCTCTCTGCCTACTTGTGATCTCTGTCAAATAAATAAATAAAAAATCTTAAAAAAAAATTAAAAATGTGCAGTCATGTAACTACCAATGCAATCATGAAATAGAAGATTAGAAGATTTAAGTCACCTATGAGGGTTCCTTCGTGATCCCCTTTTCCTCCACCCACAGCAGCTGGCAGTGCCAATCTGGTTTTGTTACTTATCTTTGCCTCTTCTAGAACTTCATATAAATGGAGTCATTCAGGATGCAGTTTGGCTTGTGTTGTATGTAACACAATGTTGTTGACATCCCTCCATGTTGTTTCCTATGTGTAGTGTTAATTTTTTTTTTTTTAAGATTTTTATTTATTTATCAGAGAGAGAGCAGGAGCGAGCACAGGCAGACAGAGTGGCAGGCAGAGGCAGAGGGAGAAACAGGCTCCCCGCCCAGCAAGGAGCCCGATGTGGGACTCGATCCCAGGACGCTGGGATCATGACCTGAGCCGAAGGCAGCCGCTTAACCAACTGAGCCACCCAGGCGTCCCTTAATTCTTTTTTATTGTTAAGTATTGTTCCATTGTATATGGATGTATCATAAAGTATTTATGGATATTTAGGTTGTTCTCAGTTAATATGAATAAGCTGCTATAATATTTGTCAATAATATCCTTCAAATTGTCCATTACAGCTGGTTAGTCTTATTTTTTGGAAATTATATCCCAACAAACCTAATTTCAAAAATCTTTGCATGGACACACGTTTTCATTTCTCTTGAATGAATAGCTAACAGAACAATGACTGGGTTATATGTAGATACGGGACTTTAAAACAAACTGCTAAACGGTATACCTAAGTGGCTATGTCATTTTGCATTCTCATCAACAATGTATAGGACTACCATTTGCTCCAATCCTAACCAATGATTTGGTATTATCCTTTCTTGGTTTTGTTTTTTTTTTTTCCAACTAAAATAACTACATAGTATTATTTAATTTATTTTTTGTTAGTATTATTTCATTTAGAATTATATTTTCCTAAAGACTAATTAGATTAACCATATATTTTCATGTGGTTATTTGGTTTTTGAATACCTATTTTGCTGAAGAATGTTTAAATCTTTTGCTCTTGTAAAAAAAAAAGTATGGCCTATGCCTTACTGAATTGTAAGAGTTCTAAAGAATATAGTATATATATAGAACATAGACACTAGTACCTTGTCAAATACAAATTTTACAATATTTTCTCACAGTCTTTAGCTTGATTTTTCATTTTCATATTTGCCTTTTTTATTTTTATTTTTTTTAAGATTTTATTTATTCACTTGACAGACAGAGATCACAAGTAGGCAGAGGCAGACATAGAGAGAGGAAGGGAAGCAGGCCCCCTGCCGAGCAGAGAGCCCAACATGGGGGCCCGATCCCAGGACCCCAGGACCACGACCTGAGCCAAAGGCAGAGGCCCCAACCCAGTCAGTCACCCAGGTGCCCCCATATTTGCCTTTTAAAGAGTAAAGGTTTAATTCTACTGAAATATAATTTATCACATTTTCTTTAAGCTTTTTCTTTTATGATTCAAACTGTGAAAGATGATCATCTCGACTATGAATATAAAGTTTTACTCCTGCTCAAATCTGTATCCTATTTATTTCTGCTTCTTCACAATGTTTAGGACCTACAGAACAATGCTGAACAGAAGAGGTGAGAATGGACACCTCTACCTTGTTTCCAATCAGAAAAAAAGTATTTACTATTTCATCGTTAATTATGACGTTAGTTGTAGGTTTCCCATAGATATTTTTATCAGATTGAAGAAATTCTATTTTAGTAAGAGTTTTTAATATTAATGGGTGTTCAATGCTTATTCTGCATCTACTTAGAGAATCACTGAGTGGGTTTTTTTCGGTCACTCAATACAGTGAATTACAATGATTAATTTTCTAAAATTAAACCAATCTTGCCTTATTAGGATCCATCCCACTTGGTTATGATGTATTATCCTTTATATGTATTGCTTCATTTAGTTTATTAAAATCTTGTTAAGGATTTTTGTATCCATGTTCATGAGAAATACTGGCCAGAATTTTTATTATACTGTCTGTGGTTTATAGTTTCATGGAAACTTCAGCCTCATAAAGTGGGGTAAGAAGTATTCCTTCCACTTCAATGTTCTAGCAGAATATGTATGGAATTGATATTACTACCTTCTTTACAAATTTCACAGAATTCACCAGTGAATGCATTTAGACCTGGCATTGCTTCACGAACTGCAAATTCAATTTGCCTATCTACTTCTTCTTGAATATAGTTCAGTAATTTGTATCTTTCAAGGAAACTGTCCACTCCATGTATTTTTTTAACTAGATACAGAGGGCTGTATCTAGGGCTAAATGCATTAATTTAATACAACCTATCTATTTTAGACTTTTTCTTTTAGGTATATAAATGGAAAGCAACAGATAGTGGTCTATTTTCTTACCTAAATCTAATCCACATTTTTTTCAGTATGGCATTGTTAGGTGTCATTCTTTTAGTGGTTTAAATTACTTTCTCTAAAAGCAGATTTTCTGGTTTCCTTATTTTTACAGGGCTTATTTTTGGCAATTCAGTAATCATTTGATAGTCTCAATCTCCTGTCTCAAGAAAAATCACACTGACTTCCCAAAAATTGACTAAGGAGGCTCCCATCACACTGTCTAACAAGAGAAAAAAAGTGACCTTTTTTGTTCTGTCTGTGGTCCACAAATACTCAAGGCTTCTTTTCCTACTCTAGTAAGGCACAGGCCATGACACCTGTATCGAGGGCCTGTGTACTTCATTCCCCTCCTCCCCAAACAGATCACTATTGAACCTATACAAAGCCCAAGAACTAAAAGAAGAAAACAAAATTCTCTCAGCACAACTAAAACATATCACATGTGGAATACTCATTCAATAAATATTTATTAAATACCAGTTTGTCAGGCACTTAAATTTAAATTTAAACTAAAAATACAACCAACCAAGCAATATAGCTACAAAATTGACAAAAACATTAAAGCACTGACCCTGGAAAAGATATATACAAAGGCTTAATAAGGAAAAGGAAGTAACTTGGAAGTTGGTAATAACTGATAAAATGAAAAATATTTTTGGCACAAATTTGGAAGCCACAAAAGTGCTGAAATTCTTCACAGAAGTGTTGCCAATGAGTGGCCTGAGGACAGGACAGAAAGTCAGGAAAGTTTCCATTTTAATTCCACCTTATTTTCACAGAGATGCTTTGAGAGCAATAATTAATATTTTGCAAAGTGCTTAGTGATAAGCTCAAAGAAGAATATTAGAAATCAAAAAGCAGGCACACAGAGTTACAAAAAAGATCAATGAATAAAAACTCAATTAAAATTCAGTGGCTTAAGTTGCTTAACAAGTCTATATCAAACATTACTGTAAAAATTTATTTTAAAAAATTACTTAAGATCTGGGACGCCTGGGTGGCTCAGTTGGTTAAGCAGCTGCCTTCGGCTCAGGTCATGATCCCAGCGTCCTGGGATCAAGTCCCACATCGGGCTCCTTGCTCAGCAGGGAGCCTGCTTCTCCCTCTGCCTCTGCCTGCCTCTCTGTCTGCCTGTGCTCGCTCGCTCTCTCTCTCTGACAAATAAATAAAATAAAATCTTTAAAAAAAAAAATTACTTAAGATGAAAATTTGCAACCCAAGTTCTCTGTAAATAAAGAAAATGTCACACAACTTACGATATTTACTGTGAATTTCATCTATTTCCTTTTCTGTTTGGTCCTTCGTAAAAACCATTATCTAAAATAATCCAAAAAAATTTTAATTAAAAATTTAAAATATGACAGAAACAAAAATTAGTAATACAAACTTTAAAATCTCAAATGTGGATATTTAAAACGGGAAAATTATCTCTTTATCTCTGTTTTATATAAATCTAGGAAGGATAACTCCTGTGAATTTCCCTTGAATAGCATAATAAGTATACCTTTCACTCACTACTGTTTTCTTATCTGTAGAAAATGCAACACTAATATACAGATTAAGGCTAAGATGAAGTATTAACACAATAATCAATTAAATTTCTACTTTCAGTATTTAATTTTTCACATTCATTAATACAACAAGTAACACTTGAAACCACAAGACTGAAGAAGCATTTAGCAGACCATTAATAAGGCAGATTTTCTTGCTTGTCTTCTCCCTTTCCCATCCTAACTTCTCCAAGTCTACTGGAAAAATAACATATAAAGAAAATATGACAGTGTAAGATTTTAGTGTTTAAAATTTCTACTTTCACTTTTGAAAATATTAGACTTAAAAGATCAGAAATCTACTTATAGGATTTGTTACAGTTTCCATCTTATAGGTAGCGCACAAGTAATGATAAAGTCAATGAAAATCTCATTTTTTTTCTACTATCTGATTATAAACTTACTTCCCTAAGGTCGTAGCTTTCCTTACAGACACATTACCGATGGTCTAGGAAAAAAAGTCTACTTGGGAGAGCCCCAAATACTTCCTCCAGTGTCAAAGGACACAATGACTATTTTCTTCTTTGGTATCCTTTCCTCAAGTTTTGGACCATCAAGCTAAAGGAAGGCAATAGTGAAGAATTTTAAGTCTCTGATTCCCTCAATAAGCTCAATAGATACTCAATCCTCATAAAGTTTTACAATTACTTAATTTCTCCATCAATATAATCATAGAATTGCAAAATGCCAGAACTAAAGGAGGATCTTAAAGATCATATAGTTCAATTACTGAGTTTTACAGATGAAGATCCTAAGGGCACAGATATTAAAGAGCTTATCAAATGCAACCAGCAGAGAAAGGACAAATATCAAGGTCACCTGATGTACAGATATATGCTCTTTCCATAGGACTATAATTGTATTTTGTCCTAGAAGATTGTTAAAGGACAGAATTCTGTGCTAAATGAGCTGCAATAATACATTAAATGGAAATGTGTTCCAGGATTTTTCCTATTGAACAGATTTAATTCTGGCAAGCTTTAATTTTTGGGGGGCACTCAATTTTTCTTTCCATCATTTCTACCCAGATAATGAAACAGACCATCAACATACACTTTCATTGAGTTTACTAGCTTCAAGACGCATTCTAGTCTTCTCCATATTTTCAATTTCTTGAACTATTTCAGCAGCTGTTAAAATAAGGACATACAGCCAATGTTAATTACATGGTTTTCATCATTATACTATAGTTATGTAAGGTGTTAACTCTAATGGTAAAAGGTGGGTATACATGAACTCCCTGTCCTATTCTTATAATTTTTCTCTAAGTCCAAAGTTATTTCAAAATAAAAGATTACAAAAATAACATGGAATAAAACATTGAACTTTTACACATGCAGAACAGTTGAAGACAACCGTAAGAGTAATTTTATTCTTTCCTTTAAGTATATAGGTATAAATAGCAGTCCCAATGGAATATGAAAATTAATTTGTTAATGTGAATCCAATTCTTAACAGATATCCACTCAAACTCCAATGTACTAAACATAAATACATACTTTTATATACAGAGCATTAAGACTATGGAACAATAACAAAAAGTCTAACATATATGTAATAGAAATCCCAAAAGAAGAAGAAAAGGGAAGAGAAAAAATATTTGAAGACCTAATGGCCAGAATTTGCCAAATTTAATAAAAGACATCAAACCTCAAATGTAAAAATCTCAAGGAACATTAAGCAGAATAAATGCAAAAACAAAACAAAACAAAAATATAAGAATAGCATATATACACACTGACACACAGAGAAAAATCTGTGTGAGCCAGATTACATAAAGAAAAATCAAGCATTATATCATGCCTCTCATCAGAAACTACTTAAGCCAGAAGACAATGGAGTGATGAATTAAAAGCACAGGGGAAAAATTCTGACAATCCAGAATTCTCTATCAATGGAAATATTTTTCAAAAGTAAAGGAGGAATAAAGATTTTCTGCAACAAGCAAAAACAGAGAATGTATTATTAGCAGATCTATACCATAAAAGCGTTAAAGGAAGTTGCTTAAGCAGAGGAAATATGAAACAAGAAACTTATGTCTTCTTTATCTCTTCCTATAGAGAAAATGAAGAATGCTAGAAATGGTAAAAAATGAAAGTAAATACAAAATAACTTTTATTTTACCTATTCTAAAAGGTAACTGTCCTTTTAAAGGAAAATAAGATTATTGTGTTAACAGCATAGGTAAAAATATAAAACTCATGACAACAAAAAAACAAAGAATTAGGGATTGGGACTACACTGTTGTTAGGTTCTTATACTACAAACGAAGTATATCATTTGAGGGTAGACTGTGACTACTTGAAGTTGTCTATTACAAACCCCAGGTTAACCACTAAAACTTTCTAAAAAGAGAAAACAAGCCCAAAGAAATAAAATGTATTAGTAAAAAAAAATACTCAGTCCAAAAGAGAACCAATAAATAAATAAATGGAACAAAAGCAGATAAAACAAGCAAAAAACAATTAGGAAGACGTTAACTGTAAAGCCAACTGTTACCAATAATTACATTAAATGTAAATGATCTAAAAGCAACAATAAAAATAAATAAATAAAAAATAAAAAATAAAAGCAACAATAAGAGATAGAAAATGCATACTAGATTTTAAAAAAGAACAAACTACATCCTTTCAGCAAAGAATCCTTTTAATTTATTAAGATTTCAGTTTTTTGAGACAGAGAGAAAGGGAGCATGAGTAGGGAGAAAGAGAGACAAGCACACTCCACGCTAAGTTGGGAGCCAATGTAGGGGGCTCCCTCCGAGGACCCTGAGATCATAACCTGAGCTGAAGTCAGATGCTTAACTGACTGGGCCACCCCAGCAGCCCCCAAGTACCCATTTTAAATAAAAGACATAGGTTCAAAATAAAGGTATGGAGAGGGATGTGTAATGTAAATACTAATGAGAAAAAACATAGAATAGCTATATTAATATCAGGCACAACAGACTTTAGAACAATGAATGCTGTCAGGGATGAAGAGGGAAATTATAGGGATGCCTGGGTGGCTCAGTCGGTTAAACGTCTGCCTTTGTCTCAAGTCATGATCCCAGGGTCCTGGGATGGAGCCCCACAGGAGCCTGCTTCTCCCTCTGCCTGCCACTCCCATTTGTGCTCTCTCACTCTCTCTTTCTCTTTGACAAATAAATAAATAAAATCTTTTTAAAAAAGAAAAAGAAAAGAGGGAAATTATATAATGATAAATGGGTTAATTCACTAAGAAAACATTCCAACATGTGCTTGCACCTAGAACAGAAATTAAAAATTAACAAGAAGTTCTGAAGATGGACTAGTCTCATATCTCTTCTCATATTCTTCCTAAGTATAACTAAAACTCTGAGATATAATATAATAACAGACAATTGTAAGAGAACTATGAAAGACAGAAGGAGGAAGATGGACTGGCTAAGGGTCTTAGAATTTAAAGAACAACATGATAATGAGTTCCCTAGGCTTTCTCTTTATCTTCTATATATCCCAGACTGGGCACTGGTGAAACCTGCAACCAGAATCATTAACCATCTCTCTCTCCCTCTCTCTCTCTCACACACACACACTCCAAGAAACCAATTTTTCTAGCAAAGGACTATGAAAGGAGAAGACCAATAAGCTTTTTGATAATACCTGATCTACTCAAACTAAACACTGCTGATGCTTCCTGCCTACTAAAGTATCATCAGAGAATAAGTGTAGAGTGTGGATTCTACCCCCTTTATTCCTCCAGCAGTAGCAGTAAGACTGGGGACAGCTTTTCTCTTTCAGGAACACTGTGCCAGTAAAGACCTAGTGAGTAACCTAGATCTCTATCTCTCACCCACCAGTAGCAGGTAGCATTCTCATCCCCTAACGAGTGATTGGAGTGAGGATCTCAAAGAGAAAAAACCTGAAGAAAACCATCCTTTAAACCTGCACAGCAAATCCTAAACACATTCCTGACCCACTCATATGTGAAATATCCTAAAATTAATAGGCCAGGGATGCCTGGGTGGCTCAGTAGGTTAATCATCTGCCTTCAGGATCCTGGGATCAAGTCCTGCATCAGACTCCTTGTTCAGCGGGGAGCCTGCTTCTCCCTCTGACTGCTGTTTCCCCTGCTCGTACTTGTGCGCGTGCTCTCTCTGACAAATAAATAAAATCTTTGAAAAAAAATTAAATTAATAGGCCAAAATTTCTGAGAATGGAACCACAATATGGAATATCAGGTTTTCTGAGTGCCCCCCAGGTAGCAATTAAATGAAGCAGACCTGAACAACACTGCAAGAGCTCTGAAAACTAAATTATCATTAGAACCATAGTCCACAGAAGGAGGCCTGGATCTGAAGCTAAACCTTAAGAGGGTGACTGCCTGCTAAAGTAGAATATTTTAAAAGGAGCTAGAATCTTATATTACAGTCAAAATGTCCAGGACACAATAAAAACACTTATCAATTAAGAAGCAGGAAAATGATAACTTCAGTGAGAAAAGGCAATCAACAAATGCTAACACTGAGATGACTCAAATCTTGAAACTATAGGAATTTTAAAGCTACCATCAAAAAAATGCTTCAAGAGTACACTGCTATGTGGAATTTAAGAAACAAAACACAGGATCATAGGTAAGGAGAGGAAAAAAATAAAACAAGCCCAAACCAAAGTGTGAAACAGACCATAAGAGACTCTTCATCATAAGAAACAAACTGAGGTTTGCTGGAGGGGAGGAGGGTGGGAAATGGGGTAAGTGGTTGATGGACTTTAAGAAGGGCATGTGTGGGGGCGCCTGGGTGGCTCAGTGGGTTAAAGCCTCTGCCTTCAGCTCAGATCATGGTCCCAGGGTCCTGGGATCGAGCCCCGCATCGGGCTCTCTGCTCGGCAAGGAGCCTGCTTCCTCCTCTCTCTCTGCCTGCCACTGCTTACTTGTGATCTCTGTCTGTCAAATAAATAAACAAAATCTTAAAAAAAAAAAAGAAGAAGGGATGTGTTACGTGGAGCGCTGGGTATTATATAAGACTGATGAACCACAGGCTTGTACCTCTGAAACAAATAATACATTGTTAATTAATTGAATTTAAATTAAAAACTGTTTTTAAAATGCTTCAAGGATAATTAGGAGCACTCTCAAAACAAAACAAAACTGTATGTAATATTTTTATGACAGCCAGTGGTCCATTATAAAAGTATAGCTTTTTAAAGTAGTTTAAATGTTACATTTCAGTTACTAATGTCTTAGAAGGGACAACTGAGTAACAAGAATTAGAAACAAAGTGAAACAAATGAATCCCACAGTATTTCAGTAAAAAAAATCAAGTCACAATGAAAAAGGTAAAAAGGAAATTATGACCACATATTTGACTACATACCCTCAGTCTAACTAAGGGAGGAGGGGAGAAGCAGCCTGGGAGGGAGAACTAGAAAATATCCTGAATTCTTTCTTATAGATAGGTCTGTTTTGCCGTGGTGTAGCAGTACTAATGAAGCAAAAAAATTTTTTAAAAGATTTTATTTATTTATTTGATAGACAGAGATCACACAAGCAGGCAGAGGCAGGCAGAGAGGGGAGGGGAAAAGCAGGCTCCCTGCCGAGCAGAGAGCCCGATGTGGGACTCGATCCCAGGATGCTGGGATCATGACCCGAGCCGAAGGCAGCAGCTTAACCCACTGAGCCACCCAGGCATCCCTGATGAAGCAATTTTAAAACTATTTTAATTGTGCAATAGAACTGAACATATTAGTAAATGTGCTGATGCTACTGAAGGGAGGATTCTCTCTGTGGGGGGAAAGAAAGGGAAATATAAATATGTAAGAGAAAAAGGTAAAGAACTGTCAGATTGGACTGTAAGCACAGGTTCAGTATGTCCTCATAATTTCTAATGCATATAAGTGTAAATGGATTTACATGTGTGCATATATATATAATATATAGGCATACATGCATCAGGAGATACCACTACATATCCAACAGAATGGCTAAAATTAAGAAGACTGGAAATAGTAAGTGTTGGCAAGGAAGTGGAGCAAGTGGATCTTTCATACAATGAAGAGTGTAGCCATTTAAAAAACAGTTCAGCAGGGACGCCTGGGTGGCTCAGTTGGTTAAGCGGCTGCCTTCAGCTCAGGTCATGATCCCAGCCTCCTGGGATCGAGTCCCACATCGGGCTCCTTGCTCGGCAGGGAGCCTGCTTCTCCCTCTGCCTCTGCCTGCCTCTCTGCCTGTGCTCACTCTCTCTCTCTAACTAATAAATAAATAAAATCTTAGAAAAAAAAATTAAAAAACAGTTCAGCAGGGTACTTGGGTGGCTCAGCGACCTCTGCCTTTGGCTCAGGTCATGATCTCAGGGTCCTGGGATCTAGCCCCGAATCGGGCTCCCTGCTCAGCAGGGAGCCTGCTTCTCCCTCTTTCTCTGCCTGCCTCTCTGCCTACTTGTGACCTCTCTCTCTCTGTCAAATAAATAAATAAAATCTTAAAAAAACAAAAAACAGTTCAGCAATTTCTTTACTTCTCTTTTTTTGAAGGTCAAGCCAAGCTTTATTTCATGCTAAGCATCGAGAATCAAACTGTCACTGACCTGTCGGGGCTGCCTCTTACAGAGAGGGCGAGCAATTTCTTTACTTTTAAGCATACACTTACCATATGACCCAGTAAGTCTATTCCTGGGTATTTATCCAAGAAAAATGAAAACATATGGCTATACAAAGATCTGTAATCCCATGTTCATCACAGCTTTATCTGTAATAGCCAAAAACTGGAACACTGCTTGACAATAAAAATGAGTGAACTGCTGATAAATAGAGCATGGATAAATTTCAAGAGCACTGCACTAAGTGAAAGAAGCCAGATACAAAAGACTACATAATATGCAATATGTATAACTCCATTTGAGTGGCATTTTAGAAAAGGCAAAACTAGAGAAACATAAAAGATCAGTATATCTCAGGGCCTTAGTGTAAAGAAGGGAAATGACTACAAAAGGCAGAGGAACATCTGGGGGAGAAAATGTTCTATATTTTGACTGAAATGATAACTAGATGGCTATGCATACATTTGTCAAAACTCATCTAACTGTACACAGTAAGAAGATGCATTATAGGAGCACACGGGTGGCACAGTTCGTTGAGCATCCAACTCTTGGTTTCAGCTCAGATCATGATCTCAGGGTCGTGAAATCGAGCCCCTTGTGGTGCTTGGCACTCAGTGTCAACTCTGCTTCAGACTCTCCCTCTCCTTCTGCCCCTCTCCGCTGCACTCCCCCCTCTCTCTCAAATAAATAAATCTTTAAAAAATAAAAGGATGAGGGGTGCCTGGGTGGCTCAGTGGGTTAAAACCTCTGTCTTCAGGGGCACCTGGGTGGCTTGGTGGGTTAAAGCCTCTGCCTTTGGCTCAGGTTATGATCCTGGAGTCCTGGGATCAAGTCCCGCATTGGGCTCTCTGCTCAGCGGGGAGCCTGCTCCCCTACCCCACCTGCCTCTCTGCCTACTTGTGATCTCTGCCTGTCAAATAAATAAATAAAATCTTAAAAAAATATAAAAAAAATAAAAATTGAAATTAAAAAAATAAAACCTCTGTCTTCGGCTCAGGTCATGATCCCGGGGTCCTGGGATCGAGCCCCACATCCAGCTCTCTGCTCAGCAGGGAGCCTACTTCCTCCTCTCTCTCTCTCTCTGCCTGCCTCTCTGCCTACTTGTGATCTCTATCTGTCAAATAAATAAATAAAATCTTTTTAAAAAATAAATAAATAAAATAAAAAATTAAAGGATGATTATGCGCCAATTTAAAATGCACACATAAAAAGTGAATAAATAACAAGTTGCTGGATACAAGACAATGTATAAAAATTATTTTACATGCCAATGACAAAAAAATAAAAACTGACATTTTAAAACAAGACACCAATTACAACTGCATCAAAAACATCAAATACCAATGAATAAGGACTATAAAAACATCACTGACAGAAATGAAAAACTAAAGGGATAAACCAAATTCCTGAATTGACTCAAATAGTGTACAGATATCATCTTTGATACCAAATTGATTACAGATTCAACACAGTCCCAATCAAAATCCAAGCAGATTTTAGTTTCTTGATGAAATTTTACAGGCTTATTCTAAAATTTACATGGAAATGCAAAGGGCCTAGAAAAGCCAAGGCAATCTCAAAAAACAAAACTAGAGGAACTACATTGCCAGGCAGCAAGATCTATTATAAATTACTCATAAAGTAATTAAGACAACACACTACAGACTAAAGGATAAATGTGACTTAATGGAACAAAACAATGTCCAAGACCCACACATACACAGCTAGCTGATTCTCAGTTAAGATGTACTGACAATTTTATGGGGAAAGGACAGTTTTTCAATAAATGGTGCTGCATTAATTGGCTATCCATATGGAAAAACAGGATAATCTTGCCCTTACCTGACAATATACGCTATTCCAGGTAAATTCTAAGTCAAAATATAAAAGCAAAAACAGTAAAACTTTTAGAAGAAAACAAAAGATCTTCCTAATCTTGTAGTAGGCAAGGACATAGAAAGCTCTAAAAAAAGGCAAAATGCAAAAGATTAAACAGTACAAAACACAGAACTTATATGTTTTGAATGAAGTCAGAGGGGAGCCTGTTTCTCCACTCTGCCTCCCCTATCAACCCCACCCTCATTCTCTCTCAAATAAATAAAAATCTTTTTTTTAAAATGTGCTAAACATTGTAAGTCATTGGGGAAATGCAAACTAAAACCATAATGAGATACTACCAAGAACCCACCAGAATGGCCAAAAAGGAAAAATGACAATACTGATGTTGTCAAGGATGTGAAAAAAACTGTAACTCTCTGACCCTCCTGACTAAAGTGCAATTAGTAGAAATGAAAACAAGAAAGGGATAAAAAAAGGAACTAAATGGGGGGGGGGGGGAGCACCCTCATACTGAGTTTTTGGCTGTATTCATGAAAACTGAACAGCTGCAGAAATATAACAATTTCACTACTAGATATATATGTCCCCAAAATATGTGTGCATAGGTGCATCAAGAAATAAAAAAATTACTCATAGCAGCATTATTCTTAAGAGTCAAAGAGTAGAAAAAATCCAAATATCCATCAACCACTGAACGGAAAAATAGTATGAAATACATATACAATGGAATACTCTATAGCAACAAAAATGAAAAAAAATCACACCTGCACATGAAAACATGGATGAATTTTCTAAACATAATGTTACATAAATGAAGCCACACTCAACAGAATAGATAAGCTATTTATTATTCCATTTACATAAAGATAAAATATAGGCAAAAGCAGACAAAATGAATAATCCCTACTGTTAGAAGTCAAGATGGTGATCACCTATGAGAATGAAGGTGGTAGTGACTGGAGGTGGGGGGCACAGGGGCTTTTGGGACACTGGTTGTACAAATACCTTTGTTACCACTGAAAAGTGGTAACAAAGGTATTTTCCCTCTGTGAAATACACTGTCATAATTCACCAAGCAATGCAATTTGTATATTTTTCTGTTTGCATATTATACTTGTTTTTAAAAAATTAGGTAATTCTGTACATACTAATAATTCAAGGAACTCCAAAATATGTGTGTGATTAAATGAAACAGGACAGGGGCGCCTGGGTGGCTCTGTGGGTTAAGGCCTCTGCCTTCAGCTCTGGTCATGATTCCAGGGTCCTGCTCAGCGGGGAGCCTGCTTCCCCCCCCTACCCTGCCACCTGCCTCTCTGCCTACCTGTGATCTCTATTGGTCAAATAAATAAATACAAAATCTTTTTAAAAAAAAGAAAGAAAAGAAACAGGACAAACCATTAAACAGTGTATATATAATACTAACATTTTTACCAAACAATAATCAAGGACATGTTTGTATATAATTAATAATCATAATTATAATATTTACTGAATGCTAATTACCTGCTAAGGTATGGGGCTCTGCATTTTTCATTTATTCCTTCAAAAACACTATGCAGTATGCAGTATTATAACCCTTATTTTATAAATGAGAAAAGTGAGATAATAAGTAACTTGCCCATGGTCTCCCAGTCATAAAGCTGCAAAACTGGGATTATAACCATGGCTCTCGAGATCAACTCTTCATCCCACACTATCTCTGGAAAGATACCCAAAAGAAACCAGCAGCAGTGATTGCCTCTGAGAGAGAATAGTGACTGAGAGACTGGCTGGGAGAAAGGCTTATCAGAGTATAACTCTTGGTACCTTTTGAAGAAATACATCTGCATGTCTCATCTATTATCAAAATTGTATTTATTAAAATTCTGTTCCATGACTTATAATCCCTGGGCTACATAAAACTGCTTTAACCAGAAAACAAGAACTCATTGCTTTATTAGTTTACCTGATTTAGGATGCAAAGCATCGCACTGGGCATTGTACATGTGTACAAATTCTTGGTGCCTTTTAATGAGCTGTTGTTTATTTCCTTGAATAGATAATCCATGCTCTTTTAGCTTTTTCTTTAAATCACGATCTGAGAGCAAGTTATATACAGTTTTGGGCAGAGGCTTCCTTTTGTGGACAGAACTAAAAAGGGGGGAAAAAAGAATCACTTAGAGTTACTGTGAACTACCAAATATTCTCCACATAAAACAGTTAATTGGCCTTCTGATGGAGACCAGTGTGACTGAGAAAATAGCAGAACCATTAAGATAAAAATGGGAAAGAGAAGAATTAAATTTGCAAGTAAGTTTGACAGTGTTAGACATGATACATCTGAGGTGCCCACAGCACATTCAGATACCGGGGTCTAGGTGGCAGCCAACTTAGAGAAAAAGAGGTCTCAGAAAGAGGTCAAGCCTAAAGATGCAGACCGGCAACACCCATGGAAGGTTTGTGCACTAAATGCTGTGAGCACCTCACTTCAGAATCACACTTACATAGACTTCCTCAATTCTCTATTGCTTTAAAGCATCTTTGTCCCAAAATGTGCCAAAGATTTCCATGCAAAATCTCTGCAAAAAACTGTTACCTTGGATGATCAGAGTACAAACACTATTGAGATTTTGACTACAGATTTAAGAATATAGCTGCTTTAGAAAAAGTGCCAATCCACAGGCAAAACTGCTTCCTTAAAGTGGAGGCAATCATTGTACAAAAGCTCTAGATTAAATAAAAGATGTGTTGGGATGGTTAGTTTTAACCAATTCATTACTGCCAATGAAAAAAGAATTCTGAAAGTTGACAGGAATATAATATTCTTATGGCATCATCTTCAAAGAACATGACTGAAAACAATAGCAAGAAATACAAGAAGGTTTTGTTCTCTTCAACTTCAATGAACTATATTAACAAATAAATAAGGATTACAAGTGTATTAGCAAAACCACCACCTGTCTCTTCATCCTATTTATATAATTTATACACTAATAAGCACTAAGCTACATTTTAATATAGCAAAGCGCTATGAAACGACATTCTGCTCCCTCCAAAAAAACAGTTAAGAAACATTACTTCTTAAAATGGAATAGAAGTCAAGCTACCTGAGGGTATCAATGATTTGGACAATTTTATAAACAGAATTTCTTAGTGAGCTTTAAACTATTTATTTTTTTTTATTTAAACATATAATGTAACGCCACCACCCTCTCCCAACAACCCTCCCCCCACCACACCTCAGTTTGTTTTATGACATTAAGAGTCTCTTTTGGTTTGTCTCCCTCCCGATCCCATCTTGTTTCATTT